>OX246740.1:18485815-18767514 GCA_945910005.1 Isoperla grammatica
CTCTCTCTCTCTCTCTCTCTCTCTCTCTCTCTCTCTCTCTCTCTCTCTCTCTCTCTCTTTCTCTCTCCTGCAATCACCATGATATTTTTTCGGCACAATTCAATGTACAACAATCAAAATGCGGCACACGCAGATGAGGAATGTCGAACAGAAAACTTATTGGTTATAAATTGAATTCATAGGACTAGTTCATTGGAGGTGTTAGAGAAAATAATACCTTTGAATTACTTATTACAACCCCGTTAATACTCAAACTCTTATCACATATGCACAGTCTGTTATTGTGATAGGCCTAAGCTAGAACTGCACTTGAGAATATGCGGAAGTGTGCCTTTATTTCACGGTACACAATCCTATTAAATCTGTTGTTATCATCTTTTTAGAGGGTTTCTTAAATATGCTTAACATACAAAAGTAAACTTTTACAATGAAACATTGAGCTTTGAAAGAACCAACATTATTTTGTTATTAATTTTTCAGGCGCTGTTACCGGCAATATTAATAATTCCACGTCACGTCAAAATAAGTTTTGCAAGAAATGTGATCAACATTTTTTATTACGGAACATTCTTTGATCTCTAGTGTATGAAGTAATTTCAGTTTATTGTCTTTAACGGTATTTTTCTTATCTTTATTTCATGCGACAGGTACAAATACACTCGTCGCACCGGTATCAAACTCAAAAGCAAACACAACATTTTAAAACTAAAACAACACAAAGAAATTATTATAATGTAATACATATGCTAAGTGTCTGGAAATAAAACTTACTTACTTACTTACTTACATACAATGATAGAATTTAGAATTTTGATACTTGTTTGGATTTAGATACACACAATGTAAAATGGTCTATGACTGTATTTGTGTTGGTAATAAATAAATACATTCTATTCGCGTATTTCCTTGATCCTTGTAGAGACATTTACAATTTTTCCGTAATAGTTTTACATAAAATAGTTCTAAAATACTAATAGATCTGATATATACAAAAATAACACCTGGCAGAACAACTTACACATCCCTTCTAGGCAAAGTAATAAATAAAAGTGGCTCACCAATAATGATAACTAAGCTTGCATTAAATCGCCAACACACATAATAGCCATTACTGACCTAGCAAAGGTTTTATAAGTGCCAACATCGTACTTAATGGAAATATGCTATTATAGTGGCCCAACTTTCGAAATTTATAAGACGATGCAAAATGATTATGGATAGTTAAATATCCCAGGCTATGGTACGTGCTGAAACTTGTATAGTTTCTACATACTTTTCCATGCAACACTGAACTTTAACTCTGCTTTGTTATAAAATACTGCGACTCTATCGCTAGATGTTTTTATATTGTGAATTCTGTTTCAAATTTTGAACATGCACACTGGCGTGTATTTACTGTCGACTTAATATCTGCCTACTTGCAGATTATGATCAGATGTAATGTAGGCGTATGTAGGCGTATTGCGTTTTTTGTAATTATGTATTTTGTATAAACAATTTTATCTTAGCATAAGTTATGATAAATCCAATATATTGTTTCATTCTGTATTATAATTTATAATAAACAAAACATAAACAGTTCATCCGAAAATCCATAGATAATTTTCTGGGGTCCGTTGTTCTAAAATTTCAACTTTAGTGTACCTAGTTTAAAGACGATTTCCCTGGCATTGTAATAGTAAGTGCCTAGGCTCATTCATCAAACTATGAGAAAGCTATTCTCATGCAAGTTTGTGTTTAGAACAGATTTAAACGGCAACACAATGACTGACACAACAATGTGAAGTCAATCAATCTCTGGCATAACATTTCAATTGGTAAAAATTAATTAAACACATAAAACACACTATTTAGATGACAAAATGTAAGACAAAATAATATGGCATTAAAGGTTTGAATGATACACACGTTACCAATTCACCAATAGTCTATAGCAAGAAAAATCAAATTAAAAAATAAAACACATTATAAAGGTGACAAATGTACGACAAAAAATGGCATTACTGATGCACACCACCATTTCACCAATAATCTAAGGCCATCAAAATCAAATCAAAATAACTTTTAGAGTCTGAGCACCACATACCGAACAATCAAATTAGCATATAAAATATATATATTTCAGATTTTAAATATTATTAGTTGCAAAATGTATAAGAAAACATTTTGAAACATCACAAGAACAACATTTTTACGGTTAACCAATCCTGTAATATATATATATTACATTGACGTAAACTTTCGTGGTCCATATTGATATTAGATTAATTATTCACGGGAAAATATCATCTTGTATAATGAACAAATTATTATATGCTACGTGGTATTTTCCGGCAAAAAATTAAATAATATACAATTTCCAGGTTATCCTAGACGGTGTATACAATCAAGTGACAGTTTACCCCTCTATTTAATTTGCATTCTGATTTCTTCTCGCAAAGATCATTATACACCTCCCACTTATCATTTGGTCTTCGGGCAAGCGCAACATAGTGCCCCACTGATGATACGGAGGTCCTCTCTCCAAGATATTCGATTACGCCTCGTAAATGATACGTCTCACTTCTTACCGTAAGTTGTAGGGGAATCTCTGTTAAATTGACAGTTACATCGTCTCCACAATTTATGTTGACGACTTCAATAAGTAGATGGTTTGGATGCACGGCAGATGGAGCCATGACACGTGTTTTGAACCCTTTGCACCGCACACCAGTCATGTCACAAGCAACGATAGAACTCTCCATGATTTGTGATACTTCACCTTGAAGTTCTCCCATGTCACCATTGTAAAAGTTACTACACAACACTGGCAATTTTATACTATCTAAGGTGCAGTTTTCTGAACATTCAGAAATCTCCGTGGCTGATGGGTACATTTTAAGAATGTGTTGTGCCATAGTCTTTGCTGTGCATTCGATGTTAATTTTCTTCACATCATTGACACAATCCACAACTTCGAAAGCATTCAGAGAAATCACTAACTCTGCTCTTTTGCGATAACAACGTGTTTTTACTCCCGCAGTTACATCACTTACTAAAGAGAAAATTTGTCCCTCGGGTTTTTGCGATTCCAATTCTACAAATCTCCTGTACGTTTTGCTGTCGCAACAAGCGACACAGAGTAACTGTGTTATAGCATCAAACGCACATGAATTTGATATTAGGAAGTGCTCATTATTGAAGGTTACAGGTTTGAGGTCAGATCGATTTGCATTTCTTAATAAACCAATGACCTTTACGTTTTGGGGGCACTAAATGTCTGAATCGGCATTAAATTATCTTAGAATTTGAAACTTGGTGCTTACACGGGTGGGGGGGGGGGGGGGGGGGGCAGCGTGACGTTAGCCCCCCTACGGAAAAACCGTTATATCTCGAGATATAAACGTGCACAAACGAACCTTTTTGGTGCACAAACCTGCACTAACGATGCACAAACGACCCACATCATAAAATGTTAACATTTGACATGTGGGGGGGCTGGTCGTCAAGTTGGCCCCCCCACAAAAAAACCGTTATATCTCGAGAACTAAACGTGCACAAACGAAAATTTTTAGTGCACAAACCTGCACTAACGATGCACAAACGACCCACATCATAAAATGTTAACATTTGACATGTGGGGGGGCTGCGTCAAGTTGGCCCCCCCACAAAAAAACCGTTATATCTCGAGAACTAAACGTGCACAAACGAAAATTTTTAGTGCACAAACCTGCACTAAAGATGCACAAACGACCCACATCATAAAATGTAAACATTTGACATGTGGGGGGGCTGCGTCAAGTTGGCCCCCCCACAAAAAAACCGTTATATCTCGAGAACTAAACGTGCACAAACGAAAATTTTTAGTGCACAAACCTGCACTAACGATGCACAAACGACCCACATCAAAAAATGTTAACATTTGACATGTGGGGGGGCTGCGTCAAGTTGGCCCCCCCACAAAAAAACCGTTATATCTCGAGAACTAAACGTGCACAAACGAAAATTTTTAGTGCACAAACCTGCACTAACGATGCACAAACGACCCACATCATAAAATGTTAACATTTGACATGTGGGGGGGCTGCGTCAAGTTGGCCCCCCCACAAAAAAACCGTTATATCTCGAGAACTAAACGTGCACAAACGAAAATTTTTAGTGCACAAACCTGCACTAACGATGCACAAACGACCCACATCATAAAATGTTTACATTTGACATGTGGGGGGGCTGCGTCAAGTTGGCCCCCCCACAAAAAAACCGTTATATCTCGAGAACTAAACGTGCACAAACGAAAATTTTTAGTGCACAAACCTGCACTAACGATGCACAAACGACCCACATCATAAAATGTTAACATTTGACATGTGGGGGGGCTGCGTCAAGTTGGCCCCCCCACAAAAAAACCGTTATATCTCGAGAACTAAACGTGCACAAACGAAAATTTTTAGTGCACAAACCTGCACTAACGATGCACAAACGACCCACATCATAAAATGTTAACATTTGACATGTGGGGGGGCTGCGTCAAGTTGGCCCCCCCACAAAAAAACCGTTATATCTCGAGAACTAAACGTGCACAAACGAAAATTTTTAGTGCACAAACCTGCACTAACGATGCACAAACGACCCACATCATAAAATGTTAACATTTGACATGTGGGGGGGCTGCGTCAAGTTGGCCCCCCCACAAAAAAACCGTTATATCTCGAGAACTAAACGTGCACAAACGAAAATTTTTAGTGCACAAACCTGCACTAACGATGCACAAACGACCCACATCATAAAATGTTAACATTTGACATGTGGGGGGGCTGCGTCAAGTTGGCCCCCCCACAAAAAAACCGTTATATCTCGAGAACTAAACGTGCACAAACGAAAATTTTTAGTGCACAAACCTGCACTAACGATGCACAAACGACCCACATCATAAAATGTTAACATTTGACATGTGGGGGGGCTGCGTCAAGTTGGCCCCCCCACAAAAAAACCGTTATATCTCGAGAACTAAACGTGCACAAACGAAAATTTTTAGTGCACAAACCTGCACTAACGATGCACAAACGACCCACATCATAAAATGTTAACATTTGACATGTGGGGGGGCTGGTCGTCAAGTTGGCCCCCCCACAAAAAAAACGTTATATCTTTAGAAATAAATGTGCACAAACGAAATTTGTTCGTGCACAAACGTGCACTAACGATGCACAAACGATTGAGATAACAATTGACCCTAAACTTTATAGTGGGGGGGCCAACTTGACGGAGCCCACGCGGTAGCCAGCCAGCTTATAGTCAGTGACGTCACGCGGGTGACGTCATCCCGCAAATAATATTTTACAAAATTGCTAATTACTCGGCTAAATATGGACCGATTTCTTTAATTTTTTTTTCTAAATTCCTCAAACAATTTGAGTTTGTACATATGTTACCAACAATGCCATGTGACAATATGCCTTTAAAATTGTAATAAGTCCTCAAGTGACAATAAAGCTGTGATTGCCTCGTCAAGAATAAAGGATACTGTTGACAAAGCAGGTGTTTCTACTATACCTACAATGAATAATACATAAGTCCATACACCCGCGGATAAGTTTTGTGTTTTGAAGATGTTCAATGTTTTTGTTGTTGCATTTACTATGTGAGAGAGACTAGCTATAGCGCTGTGTCCAATAACAACCCCTTTCAACGACTTTAGTTAGGCATATAATTCATCGACAATGCCTGCGAAGAAACTGCTCTACAAAGTTGGAAACAAGTGTATTAGGTACGTTCAACGGCAATGAGTATAGCTTACAATACTAAACCAAGCAAAATTAAGCTATTTTATTGATATCTTGAGAACGCCTAAAGTTAACGAAAATGTTATTCCTGGCTATGTATCAGCCAAGCAATGAATCTTAACGATTTCAAATATTACTATTGTTACGATTTTTATTTCGGTCATTAGGCCAATTGAAATTACTTTCGTAGCAATTACGACGATTGAAGGTATTTAGTTAATTGTTCTGCTGATACAAAACCAAATTCACGTAGAAATCACTTTGTCAATACCCTGAAGCTTTCTCAAGATAAAAAGCTGGTCCCATTTAGCCTCAATGTGCCAAGACTAGTCAAGTATGTGTTATTAACAATGCTTACACTTCTGAAGAGTTGGCGCTGTCGCAGGGCTGCGGCAGATCCGCTAAGCTTAGCACGGTGCTGTTGAGTTGACACGCGATGTCGCCGTAGTGGAGGTCCATAGCCGTGTCCTTACTGGTGACCCCTATCATGTAGTGACCCAGCTCTCCCAGGACGTAGCCCAGGGTCACCACAGCCAGGACATACGGCTTGTAGAGGAAGCTCAGCTTCTCACGCACTATGTCCAACATGGCGCGGCCTGCAAGCATTGCACTGCATTCAACACTGACAAGCGTAGTCCTTACTGGTGACCCCTATCATGTAGTGACCCAGCTCTCCCAGGACATAGCCCAGGGTCACCACAGCCAGGACATACGGCTTGTAGAGGAAGCTCAGCTTCTCACGCACTATGTCCAACATGGCGCGGCCTGCAAGCATTGCACTGCATTCAACACTGACAAGCGTAGTCCTTACTGGTGACCCCTGTCATGTAGTGACCCAGCTCTCCCAGGACGTAGCCCAGGGTCACCACAGCTAGGACATACGGCTTGTAGAGGAACCTCAGCTTCTCACGCACTATGTCCAACATGGCGCGGCCTGCAAGCATTGCACTGCATTCAACACTGACAAGCGTAGTCCTTACTGGTGACCCCTATCATGTAGTGACCCAGAGATACCTTAACAGTTGCATCTGCGTTCTTTTAAATGGGTGTTTAAAGTAGTCACTTTTTCTATTTTATCATGTTTATGTGTTCATGAATTTTCACTTTATGAAATTGTGTTTATAATAATAAATAAATAAATAAATAAATTCACATTTAGAGTCTACCCACTCAGTAACTAAACTGATTTGCAGTGGGGGACTTTAATTTAAAGTGACTAAACCAACCCTGTAGGCTTCGAACACCATCGACGAGTGAGCGATAACCAATCAAAGATCGATATTTCAAATACGAAACATATGAATCAGTGATTGGACAGTGCGAACACCTGCGGACAAATGTCAGAATCAACAAGGCCGATTCAGAACAACTTTGAATTTATTGAGTGCTTCGTTGCTAGGACGGCTCCAAAGTCGCCGTTTACTTATTCCTAAGCCAGTACCCTCATGAACAATTGATAGGCTACTAACTAACTTAACTTAATTATTATATATTAACGATGTTTGAAGAAACTAAGACATATTTATAATAAGTATCTCACTCCAGTATTCTTGGTATGTAATGTGCTCATTTGTTTGTGTACAACAATGACTCAGTGTACGGGATGATGGCCGCTATGTGTTGGACTTCAATACATAATGGTCGGGAATATGGCCGCCAACACTGTTTGTGACGTCACGTGAATATAAGTAAGTTAGTAAGTAAGTAAGTAGACTAGTTATACTGTTACTAGTTACTACTAAGTACTACGAAAAGCTGATTCTGGCACACGTTAACACCTGCTTCTGTAATTCATTGATAAAGCTAAGGCTACAACGTAAACCTTCTACCTTAGTGTAAATGTAATTTGCAAGTCCTAAACATTTACAAAACGGCTGACGTAACACTAAGCGCATGAAAATTCGGCTGCAAATGAGCAAGACGCAGTCTAAATAAGCACGTTTGATTTGTGTATTCACTATGCCTTATGCAATAGTCTAATGTTATACTTGCAAGGCTCGCTGCCCTGCGATAAAGCAACGAGCACTGAAAACGAAGGTCTAAAGCAAACGTTTCTAACACAATGTTACGCTTTCCATTCTGATTATTAATACTTTAAATAAATAATCGAGTGTATGCGATTTCTTTGGACGGAATAACGTTTTAAATATGTCCTGCAAAACGATGCTAATAAACAGCGTTACAAAAAAATGGGTTGATGTTCTCCACGTTGTTAGTATAGGGTGGGGAATAAACAGATTGGCTATGTTGAATGTAAGTGATTTTTACCGTAGCATTTCTGGCCTTATCCTATAATACGTTTTTTTTGCTAATTTTATGAGTTATTTCATGTTTTGCTATCGTCATTTAAATCAATGAGTGAAAGTAGGCTAACGCCCATATGCAACGAGGAAACAATAGCTTTTCTCAATTAATGGACGAGAATGCTTGTTATGATTATCTCACAAAGCAAATTATGATAAATGCTTAAGTTTCATGTATCTAAAAAAAATCAATCATCCATATTGAACGGAGTCAAGAAGGAAAAGTATTCCTGAAAATAATTTTTCTTTGGCAAGATATTGACTATTATTGAGAAGTAAGTTATCTTTGAAGGATTTAGAAAATCCACATTAAACTTTCATAAGAAATTAAAGTCAATATGTCTTAGGGAAAATATAAAGTACTAACGTTATCTGAGTAACATTTGATGATGAAACTTAAACGTTCAATTATTCACAATCATTTTTAAACACACTATTATGCTTAGTGCTTTCATTTTGTCTAACTCTAAAATCTACTCGTACGAACAGGAAAACTTTTGAAATATTGTTTGTTGGGATAAACTTCGAAGAAATTTACTCCAAGTCAATATTTTGGATATTGCATGATTTCGAATAAAAAATGCAGATGAGGCATTTATTTATAATATAATGAGCATAGTTTTCAGTTATAACTGATAAAACCAATTAAGTGATTCACAAATGAGGTTTATTGTTGAAGAAACAGCTTCAAGGGTATGAAAACATCAATCCCTTCTTCAACAACTCTTCGCTTACTATAAAACCATCTTGCACCATACGGAAGTTACTTGTGCAATGTGGGGCGTGTTTAGTAGTAAATAACATCAGATTACGTTTAGTGGAGACGACCTATATATACTACGGTAAACGTAAACCTGTTAGTCGGCCAACTCTCACGGTAACATAAATTAATTGTATATTTACTAAAACGTACGTTTATATTGATGCACATAAACTAAGTTAAAGTAGTACTCAAAGTTCTGCCTGACGAAGCTGTGTGAAGTAAAATCCATTGCGAAGCTAAATGAATTGGGGTGAGTGCATTGAAAATTTACAAGCATTCATATTACGTTTTGTTTGGGTTACAACAGCAAACAAAATAAACACACATGTAAACTCACAAAGCACGCAGTTTATTTTCCACTTATCTACAAAGTATGTTAGGAGATAACTTAATTTTTGGAAGTAAAGCGTAATGATCAGGTACGTCCACAATCCACAACAAGAATGAAAGTTTAGTATATACAATAGAGAACACGCGTATGAAAATTGTAATCGATTTTTAAATACCTTGTCTCTCATTTAATAATTTTGTGTCTTTGAATTTTGAAAAACGGATCAGTCTATGCCTCAAAATAATTGGTTTAGTAACGATAAATAAAAGGGCGCGAAAAACGAGCCTCCGCCATGTAGAGTGGATTTGACGTCATGCTTTTGTTCTTTGTACGCTCACCGCCTCAGCGATTGGTCTGTTACGCCACATCTACAGAACCATTGCGTCACAGCCACCTGTACGCGTTTCAGATCCCCGAGTTTAAACTTCAATAAATGCGTTATCATCAGTCACCAAGATCGTATTGTGATTTTTTTATGTGATGAAGTAGGCCAATAGAAAGACGGCATTTTCATGCTTCAATAGTTTTTAGTATAAGAATTTTTTCGTCCGCCGGCATAAGACCATAATTTTTATCTGGTTACAGAAAAAAACTTCTACGGGGTACCCAAAATTAGCCGGAATCGCGTTGTGGGATGCGGAGTGTCCGTAGTACGCGGTTCTCCCGCTAGGAGAGCGTAAAGCGACTCGTTCCTATAAGTCAGTAGCCAAGCGGCGTCACTTGGGAAGGTTACGTTTGGCTTTTGTGAATTTGAGAAAGCTGTATCGCCTGCTCTTCGTTTTATTAGCAAAATTCGCGCAATTGTAAATTAAATTAAAAAAAATCGCGCATTGTGCTTCAAGATCGACAACGCCCATTGAAGAGATAGAGTTGGAGCTCGAATATTATCGGAAGATATGGGTCGCTACCAGGGATTCGAACCGAAATTAATTTCGGTTCGGGTTCGGGTTCAGGTTCAGCGATAGTAAAAATATAAATCTCCATATAAAAAATCCTGTCGTCGGATTTTTGCGGATTTTGACTATGTTAAAGAGGATTGTTTTCTGAAGAAAATTATACCAAAAACACTAATATTGCAATTTGTCCTAGGTTTGGTAGATTTTACATGTAAATGGCCTGGATCATAGCGGGAGAACAGCGTACTACGGAAGCTCCGCACCCCACAACAAGATTCCGGCTTATCTTGGGTACCCCTCGTATGTATGATATCTTAGTTACTGCAGTGCCAACATGGGTCAACATCAAGACGACCAATAATGACGACCACTGCAAGTGAAACATCCTCTGTTTTCTGCCAACGCCAGTGAGACGTAAGTTACTGAGACACATATGCGATGACGAACAGTTAAAATAAATATTAACCTCTAAATATATTTTTCGCTACATATTGAAATGTTCTATTCGAATGACAGCTCTCCTTTAACTGTCTAAACATAAAAACCTATTAACAATTGTAAAGAGAATAAAATACGTAGTCTATGTTTGTCCTTTGAGGCGAAGCATATTCTGTCTATAATATACACTGTGCGGTGGTGACAATAAATCAATATTTTGTTAGCCTTGAGTTAAAAACAATTATTGAAGTGTTCTCTGAGAAATAACAAGTTTTATTATCTTTACGCTATTGTTAGGAACACATAAAACAACCGTTAAAATTTGTTTCGGACATGCCCAATTTCCCTGCGTGACGAGTTTCCCAAGTTGCATCACGTTTATTCGTGGCTCTACTGGAATGCCGAGTATTTCAGTCGTAAACCGAATAATTTACGACTTTCCCGCCCGATATTGACGGGGTTATATTCGTACACGACACTTCGATAATTTAAAAGGTACATACGCATCGGAATATGTATAAACAATTGTATGGCAGCATATTATATGTGTAGGATAGAGTTTTAGCCGCGGTCTGTGGCTCATGCGGTTCGGGCATAGATTACAATGGCTCCTAGGGATGTGGCTTTGAACCCGTATAAGGGATTCGCTGTTGGTCCTTCATCGTCATCTATCGTCTCTCATATTGCAATAGCAGAGACGTAAAGTAACACGGTTCATCATCATCGTCATCATCATCATCATCATATACTTTTTATTGCGGATGACTGTTACATATTGCACTAAGTAAAACAATTTATTTTTAACATAAAATAGTATCCATTTTTTTAATCATTCCCGTCAATGAATTCAATGTTTTCAACTGGATAACAATAGGGAAGGCTCATAAAAAATAAATATTCCTCAAAGTACCTAAAAACAGAAGGCCATTATCAAAAAGTACGGGCTATATAATTTTTATATCTGAAAAGTGTATATTTCCAATTCTATTAGCTTTTAAAGTTTGAAATTTGGAACTTACCGCTCCGTAATTGAAAAACGGCTCGTGACGTCATAACTCTTGTCAACAACTGCCTCCTTGAAGTATTCTTCATAATATCAAAGATATTAAGTTGGACATTTTACAATATCTAGGATGCAGTGACTTTACAACAATGTCTTTTATACCACTGTTTTCTTCAGAAAATACATTTTGATACAGTATTTGCCAAAACGTGTTTAAAATAATGCAATTATTTAACATATTGTTGTAAATTAATGTTGAGCAGTGTTCATTTACTAACTAGAAATAAACGTTGATTCAGTTAAAGTCTTATGAGAGCAATAATCTACTAAATTGTGGGATTTCAGTACTATTTGTATGATATAAAATGATTGTTTCCAGAGTTATGACGTCAGAACCTTATAATCACGAGCAAGATGGCGCAGGTCCGTTTCTGAGCGTGTTTTGAAAGCAATATCTTTGACTTGCTGTTAAAGCGATGTTAATGCACCTTTCGAGCCGAAACCAATTAGTTCCCGTTTATTTTAACTTGAGGTAACCAGTAAGCAAATAAAAAAAATGTGTGAGCCTTCCCTATTGTGTCTTTACCTTTATGCATTTTTCCCTTTCTTTGCAATTCGAGGCTGTAATTAGTGATGTGTGAGGATTACGGGCAATGCACAAATACAAATGTTTGTAGGCGGGATTCGCATTTACAGCGCATCGCCGCATTTTCCGGCTCGCGGACCAGAGCTCGCGCGGAACTGAGTAAGCATAGACGCCATTTTCCTTCCTCATATGATGGTTATGGAAAATGTTTCTCTATCATAGCAAGTTTAAAAACAGATATACTGACTATGTTTGATGTTACTGTATATGAATATCAAATGGAACTATAACAATTAAAAATATAATAATTGCAAGAATTCCAAGATTTTACTACAGAGAGCAATTTTGAGTACAAATATATATTTTTTAGTTCCTAAGTTAACATGTTATCAAACAAAAATAATTAGTTGGCTGCCGTAATGACAACCATAATGATTGCAGTATTAGAAATATTTAGGTGGCTCGTTGGTCCAGTGGTTAGCATCCCTGCTTCCAATGCAGAAGGTCCCGGGTCAAATCCCGCTTCAGGCAGAAGTGTTTTAACTTCTAATGTGGATTCAATTCCTTTACTTCTTGGCTTAGGAATAAGTAAACGGTGACTTTGGAGCCGTCCTAGCAACGAATCACTCAATAAATTCATTTTTCTGAATCAGCCTTGTTGATTCTGGCATTTGTCCGCAGGTGTTCGCACTGTCCAATCACTGATTCATATGTTTCGTATTTGAAATATCGATCTTTGATTGGTTATCGCTCACTCGTCGATGGTGTTCGAAGCCTACAGGCTTGGTTTAGTCACTTTAAATTAAAGTCCCCCACTGCACATCAGTTTAGTTACTGAGTGGGTAGACTCTAAATGTGAATTTATTTATTTATTTTATGTTTTATTTATTTTTTTAGCTCAGTTTTTACTTCTAACAAAACTACAGTACATTCCCAACATTTGTTACTTTTTCAATATTGTTAAGCGAGCGAAGCGAGCGTTTCCACTTGACTCTTATGGCACTTCATTCTGTTTTTTTTTTTTTTGTTTGTTTGTTTGTTTGTTTTTGTTTTTTTTTTGTTTTTATGTCCGTCGATAGCGGTCGAACGGAAAGTCCGATCAACTTGAAATTTGGACCATCCACAAGCCTCGATGTGGATTGAAGGTGTATAGTTTTGAGGCAAAATCGTTCGAAAAGTTACAAAGTTACACCATAGTTACTGCAAAATATTTTTCTGAAACAAAATGGCGGCAAAATGTGAGATAGCCAGATTTTTCTACAGATTTTTCCGGTCACGAATATGTTAATGTAATGGCGATCTGATAAGTATTGGCAAAGTTACACGAAAGTTACTCGAAAATATTTTTCTAAAACGCAGTAACGGCAAAATGTGAGGTGGCTATCTTATAGTAAAGTTTTGTCCGGTCACGAATATACTCATGTAAACGCGATCCGATAGGTATTAGAGGCAGAAATTACATTTCTATTGCTGTCAATAAGTGTTAGTAACGGTGGCGGACCGTGTTGAAAACATGACCACGAAAATTCTTAGCAACGCACATTGCACTGCATACAACAATGTCGGAAAGTATAATAGCCATGGAAATAAGAACAATTTTTGCAATGCGCATTCTTGAATTGTTGTTAATTGTTGTTCGTATTAGCATTGAAAACTTTTCGCCAGAAAGTTCGTAGATATTGACGCGCTCGCTTATCAACGCGTCAAACAGAGCGTTTTCCTAGTGTAGCAATATCAAAATATTACAAAAGAATTCGTTACTTGGCGTGGTTTTTGCAGAGAGATCACCTTTTGCTGTTAAAGGGAGATAACTTTAAAAATGTATGCATTCATATGCCCCATATAAAAATGAAAACTCAAGGTTCCACTTTCTTCGCACTTCGATTACATTACCCCATCTTACGAATAAATTCGCTCGTACATCCTGTAACCTATATTCGTGGCCGCAACTATGCGGGTACACGCATGACGCATACAATCCTGCTTGGCACACTACGCTAAGCCACCGTGCGTATCTGAGCACTTGCAGTCAATCCCGCTGTTTATTTGACATCTTCTCTCGAGTGTTGACTCTCAGAGTTGGTGGAAGCCATGTGTGCAAATACAAGTAGCTGTATGTTGGCAAAAGTGCGCGATAAATTCGTTATAATGAAAAGGTACTAAATTTTCTTGGGAAATCTCACATCTTTGCTGTACGCTACTAAAAAAACATATTCTATCGAGGTTTCATGTCTAAATTTATCGTGTATAGCAAGTGAAAACGCGCATGAGATAAAGATATTGTAGAAAAAAAATCAGCATTTTTATCTAAAGCTGCGTTATACAGAAATGGACGACGTCTAGCTCCGCCTGTAACACATATAATATTAAGTACCTATTGACGTTAGTAACAAACGGGTTTTAAATGTATATACTTAACTAAGCGAGCGAAGCGAGCGTCTCCATTAGACTTTTATGGAACCCGTTCTGTTTGTTTTTTTTTTTTATTTTTTATTCTGTCGATAGCGGTCGAAAGGAAAGTCCGATCAACTTTAAATTTAGACCATCCACAAGCCTCGATGTGGATTGAAGAAGTATAGTTTTGTGGCAAAATCGTTCGAAAAGCTACAAAGTTACACAATAGTTAAGCGAGCGAAGCGAGCGTTTCCACGAGACTCTTATGGCACTTCGTTCTGTTTTTTTTTTTTTTTTTTTGTACCGTACTAGACTCTAACGGCACTTCATTCTGTTTGTTTGTTTTTTTTTTTGTTTTTTTTTTTGTTTTTATGTCCGTCGATAGCGGTCGAACGGAAAGTCCGATCAACTTGAAATTTGGACCATCCACAAGCCTCGATGTGGATTGAAGGTGTATAGTTTTGAGGCAAAATCGTTCCAAAAGTTACAAAGTTACACCATAGTTACTGCAAAAAAGTTTTCTGAAACAAAATGGCGGCAAAATGTGAGATAGACATATTTTTTTAAAGCTTTTTCCGATCACGAATATGTTCATGTTATGGCGATTTGATAAATATTGGCAAAGTTACACAAAAGTTACTCGAAAATATATTTCGAAACACAGTAACAGCAAAATGTGAGGTGGCTATCTCATAGTAAATTTTTGTCCGGTCACGAATGTACTAATGTAAACTCGATCTGATACATATAAGAGGCAGAAATAACATTTCTATTGCTGTCAATAACTGTTAGTAACGGTGGCGGACCGCGGCGAAAACATGACAGCGAAAATTCTTAGCAACGCACATTGCACTGCATCCAACAATGTCGGGAAGTATAATTAAGCGAGCGAAGCGAGCGTTTCCACTTGACTCTTATGGCACTTCGTTCTGTTTTTTTGTTTGTTTTTTTTTTTGTTTTTGTTTTTTTTGTTTTTATGTCCGTCGATAGCGGTCGAACGGAAAGTCCGATCAACTTGAAATTTGGACCATCCACAAGCCTCGATGTGGATTGAAGGTGTATAGTTTTGAGGCAAAATCGTTCGAAAAGTTACAAAGTTACACCATAGTTACTGCAAAATATTTTTCTGAAACAAAATGGCGGCAAAATGTGAGATAGCCAGATTTTTTTACAGATTTTTCCGGATAAGAATATGTTAATGTAATGGCGATCTGATAAGTATTGGCAAAGTTACACGAAAGTTACTCGAAAATATTTTTCTAAAACGCAGTAACGGCAAAATGTGAGGTGGCTATCTTATAGTAAATTTTTGTCCGGTCACGAATATACTAATTTTAAACGCGATCCGATACGTATTCCAGGCAAAAATTACATTTCTATTGCTGTCAATAACTGTTAGTAACGGTGGCGGACCGTGTTGAAAACATGACCACGAAAATTCTTAGCAACGCACATTGCACTGTATCCAACAATGTCGGGAAGTATAATAGCCATGGAAATAAGAACAATTTTTGCAATGCACATTCGTGAATTGTTGTTAATTGTTGTTCGTATTAGCATTGAAAACTTTTCGCCAGAAAGTTCGTAGATATGGACGCGCTCGCTTATCAACGCGTCAAACAGAGCGTTTTCCTAGTTAAGCGAGCGAAGCGAGCGTCTCCACAAGACTCTTATTGCACTTCGTTCTGTTTTTTTCTTTTTTTCTTTTTCGTACTAGACTCTTATGGCACTTCATTCTGTTTGTTTTTTGTTTTGTTTTTATGTCTGTCGATAGCGGTCGAACGGAAAGTCCGATCAACTTGAAATTTGGACCATCCACAAGCCTCGATGTGGATTGAAGGTGTATAGTTTTGAGGCAAAATCGTTCGAAAAGTTACAAAGTTACACTCAATAACTGTTAGTAACGGTGGCGGACGCGGCGAAAACACTAGACAGAATGGCAACGAAAATTCTTAGCACGCACATTACACTGCATTCAACAATATCGGGAAGTATAATAGCTATGGAAAGAAGAAAAAATTTTGAAATGCACATTCTTGAATTGTTGTTAATTGTTGTTTTTATTAGCTTTGAGATCTTTTCGCCAGAACGTTCGTAGATATGGACGCGCTCGCTTATCAACGCGTCAAACAGAGCGTTTTCCTAGTAGCTATGGAAATTAGAAACAGTTTTGCAATGCGCATTCTTGAATTGTTGTTAATTGTTGTTTGTATTAGCATTGAAATCTTTTCGCAAGAAAGTTCGTAGATATTGACGCGCTCGCTTATCAACGCGTCAAACAGAGCGTTTTCCTAGTTAAGCGAGCGAAGCGAGCGTCTCCACGAGACTCTTATGGCACTTCGTTCTGTTTTTTTTTTTTTTTTTTTGTACTAGACTCTTATGGCACTTCATTCTGTTTGTTTTTTGTTTTGTTTTTATGTCTGTCGATAGCGGTCGAACGGAAAGTCCGATCAACTTGAAATTTGGACCATCCACAAGCCTCGATGTGGATTGAAGGTGTATAGTTTTGAGGCAAAATCGTTCGAAAAGTTACAAAGTTACACTCAATAACTGTTAGTAACGGTGGCGGACCGCCGCGAAAACACTAGACAGAATGACAACGAAAATTCTTAGCAACGCAAATTGCACTTGCACTGCATTCAACAATATCGGGAAGTATAATAGCTATGGAAATTAGAAAAAATTTTGAAATGCACATTCTTGAATTGTTGTTAATTGTTGTTTTTATTAGCTTTGAGATTTTTTCGCCAGAACGTTCGTAGATATGGACGCGCTCGCTTATCAACGCGTCAAACAGAGCGTTTTCCTAGTTAAGCGAGCGAAGCGAGCGTTTCCACGAGACTCTTATGGCACTTCGTTCTGTTTTTTTTTTTTTTTTTTTGTACCGTACTAGACTCTAACGGCACTTCATTCTGTTTGTTTGTTTTTTTTTTTGTTTTTTTTTTTGTTTTTATGTCCGTCGATAGCGGTCGAACGGAAAGTCCGATCAACTTGAAATTTGGACCATCCACAAGCCTCGATGTGGATTGAAGGTGTATAGTTTTGAGGCAAAATCGTTCCAAAAGTTACAAAGTTACACCATAGTTACTGCAAAAAAGTTTTCTGAAACAAAATGGCGGCAAAATGTGAGATAGACATATTTTTTTAAAGCTTTTTCCGATCACGAATATGTTCATGTTATGGCGATTTGATAAATATTGGCAAAGTTACACAAAAGTTACTCGAAAATATATTTCGAAACACAGTAACAGCAAAATGTGAGGTGGCTATCTCATAGTAAATTTTTGTCCGGTCACGAATGTACTAATGTAAACTCGATCTGATACATATAAGAGGCAGAAATAACATTTCTATTGCTGTCAATAACTGTTAGTAACGGTGGCGGACCGCGGCGAAAACATGACAGCGAAAATTCTTAGCAACGCACATTGCACTGCATCCAACAATGTCGGGAAGTATAATTAAGCGAGCGAAGCGAGCGTTTCCACTTGACTCTTATGGCACTTCGTTCTGTTTTTTTGTTTGTTTTTTTTTTTGTTTTTTTTTTTTTTGTTTTTATGTCCGTCGATAGCGGTCGAACGGAAAGTCCGATCAACTTGAAATTTGGACCATCCACAAGCCTCGATGTGGATTGAAGGTGTATAGTTTTGAGGCAAAATCGTTCGAAAAGTTACAAAGTTACACCATAGTTACTGCAAAATATTTTTCTGAAACAAAATGGCGGCAAAATGTGAGATAGCCAGATTTTTTTACAGATTTTTCCGGATAAGAATATGTTAATGTAATGGCGATCTGATAAGTATTGGCAAAGTTACACGAAAGTTACTCGAAAATATTTTTCTAAAACGCAGTAACGGCAAAATGTGAGGTGGCTATCTTATAGTAAATTTTTGTCCGGTCACGAATATACTAATTTTAAACGCGATCCGATACGTATTCCAGGCAAAAATTACATTTCTATTGCTGTCAATAACTGTTAGTAACGGTGGCGGACCGTGTTGAAAACATGACCACGAAAATTCTTAGCAACGCACATTGCACTGTATCCAACAATGTCGGGAAGTATAATAGCCATGGAAATAAGAACAATTTTTGCAATGCACATTCGTGAATTGTTGTTAATTGTTGTTCGTATTAGCATTGAAAACTTTTCGCCAGAAAGTTCGTAGATATGGACGCGCTCGCTTATCAACGCGTCAAACAGAGCGTTTTCCTAGTTAAGCGAGCGAAGCGAGCGTCTCCACAAGACTCTTATTGCACTTCGTTCTGTTTTTTTCTTTTTTTCTTTTTCGTACTAGACTCTTATGGCACTTCATTCTGTTTGTTTTTTGTTTTGTTTTTATGTCTGTCGATAGCGGTCGAACGGAAAGTCCGATCAACTTGAAATTTGGACCATCCACAAGCCTCGATGTGGATTGAAGGTGTATAGTTTTGAGGCAAAATCGTTCGAAAAGTTACAAAGTTACACTCAATAACTGTTAGTAACGGTGGCGGACGCGGCGAAAACACTAGACAGAATGGCAACGAAAATTCTTAGCAACGCACATTACACTGCATTCAACAATATCGGGAAGTATAATAGCTATGGAAAGAAGAAAAAATTTTGAAATGCACATTCTTGAATTGTTGTTAATTGTTGTTTTTATTAGCTTTGAGATCTTTTCGCCAGAACGTTCGTAGATATGGACGCGCTCGCTTATCAACGCGTCAAACAGAGCGTTTTCCTAGTAGCTATGGAAATTAGAAACAGTTTTGCAATGCGCATTCTTGAATTGTTGTTAATTGTTGTTTGTATTAGCATTGAAATCTTTTCGCAAGAAAGTTCGTAGATATTGACGCGCTCGCTTATCAACGCGTCAAACAGAGCGTTTTCCTAGTTAAGCGAGCGAAGCGAGCGTCTCCACGAGACTCTTATGGCACTTCGTTCTGTTTTTTTTTTTTTTTTTTGTACTAGACTCTTATGGCACTTCATTCTGTTTGTTTTTTGTTTTGTTTTTATGTCTGTCGATAGCGGTCGAACGGAAAGTCCGATCAACTTGAAATTTGGACCATCCACAAGCCTCGATGTGGATTGAAGGTGTATAGTTTTGAGGCAAAATCGTTCGAAAAGTTACAAAGTTACACTCAATAACTGTTAGTAACGGTGGCGGACCGCCGCGAAAACACTAGACAGAATGACAACGAAAATTCTTAGCAACGCAAATTGCACTTGCACTGCATTCAACAATATCGGGAAGTATAATAGCTATGGAAATTAGAAAAAATTTTGAAATGCACATTCTTGAATTGTTGTTAATTGTTGTTTTTATTAGCTTTGAGATTTTTTCGCCAGAACGTTCGTAGATATGGACGCGCTCGCTTATCAACGCGTCAAACAGAGCGTTTTCCTAGTTACTATAATTCTGAAACAAAATGGCGGCAAAGTGTGAAATAGCCATATTTTTAAGCGAGCGAAGCGAGTGCCTCCACTTGACTCTTATGGCACTTCGTTCTGTTTTTTTTTTGTTTTTTTTTTTTATGTCTGTTGATAGCGGTCGAACGGAAAGTCCGATCAACTTGAAATTTGAACCATCCACAAGCCTCGATGTGGATTGAAGGTGTATAGTTTTGAGGCAAAATCGTTTGAAAAGTTACCAAGTTACACCATAGTTACTGCAAAATATTTTTCTGAAACAAAATGGCGGCAAAATATGAGATATCCATATTTTTTTAAAGCTTTTTCCGATCACGAATATGTTCACGTTATGGCGATCTGATAAATATAGGCAAAGTTCCACAAAAGTTACTCGAAAATATATTTCTGAAACACAGTAACAGCAAAATGTGAGGTGGCTATGTTATAGTAAATTTTTGTCCTGTCACGAATATACTAATGTAAACGCGATTTGATACATATTAGAGGCAGAAATCAAATTTCTATTGCTGTCAATAACTGTTAGTAACGGTGGCGGACCGCGGCGAAAACATGACAGCGAAAATTCTTAGCAACGCACATTGCACTGCATCCAACAATGTCGGGAAGTATAATAGCTATGGAAATAAGAAAAATTTTTGCAATGCGCATTCTTGAATTGTTGTTAATTGTTGTTTGTATTAGCATTGAAATCTTTTCGCCAGAAAGTTCGTAGATTTTGACGCGCTCGCTTATCAACGTGTCAAACAGAGCGTTTTCCTAGTTATAAACATTTTTCCGGTCACGAATATGTTCATTTTATGGCGATCTGATAAGTATTGGCAAAGTACACACAAGTTACTCAAAAATATTTTTCTGAAACGCAGTAACAGCAAAATGTGAGGTGGCTATATTATAGAACATTTTTGTCCGGTCACGAACTACTAACTTAACGTGATCTGATACGTATTAGAGGCAGAAATTACTTTTCTATTGCTGTCAATAGGTGTTAGTAATGGTGGCGGACCGCGTCGAAAACACTAGACGAAATGACAACGGAATATCTTAGCAACGCACATTATTATTATATATTTTCAATATGTCAATTACATTTTTCAAATGTTACAAACACATTGCTGGTGGGAAAAATTAGAGCATAGCCCATTAGCACACAGGTGTTTCCACGACATTCAACAATGACGGGAAATATAAAAGCTATGGAAATTAGAAAAATGTGTGCAATGCGAATTCTTGTATTGTTGTTAATTGTTGTTTTTATTAGCTTTGAGAATTCTTCGCCAGAAAGTTCGTAGATATGGATTTCCATATACCGTGTACAGCCCCCGTGAATTGTAACTCTTTGTGTGGAAATAAATCTATTAATTTCCATGAAATAACATGTTTTAAATATTTCCTAGCGTTATTTCACAAACGATATCCGGACAGTTTATTTTGGAAAGACTCCACTTACGGTACGGGAACATCTACGGACCATGAGCACGTATTAAGTTAAAAAAATAAGCATAAAAAATAACCAAAGTTAAAATGTCTTTCAAGCTATATTTTACGTGAATAGGTGATGTGACAACTTAGAACTATCAAATTGTATGTCCATCCAAATATTTCTTTTCTAGCCGGGGCCCATGATTATTGTGTCCTTTAACTATAGAACTTGTACGCGCTTATTGAAGTAATAGCCTCGAAATCGTTCTTCAATCCGCAAGTTTCCTTCAAACGTCACTAATATGTCAATATTTGGCAACCGCAAACAAGGAACCCATCGAGTCTCGATGTTTCGGAGCCTTGTAAGCTGGTTGTTTACCTCACTCGGCCGAGGTATTAATAAACTAGACAATAGCAAGGTTATGGGTTGGGTTCACGCACAACGTAGGAAGCCAATTAACACTTTGATCTGACAGGATACATTTGCATCCAGATATCATGTACATGTCTTTATGAGAGCAAGGTCAAGGGATCGAACCAAGGCAAGGGCGATGTGATCTATTTTGCAAGTGGGTTTCCTAACAACCATCACTGTAAAATGAAAAATAATAATTACTCATTAAAACGTTTCGTTTAGCAGAAACAATTGAAAGTTGTTTCAATTCAATAATATACGTAAAAAATCTCAAATGAGCTAATTTAAACTATTCAAATTGATGATGACCCAAGTTATTCGATCAATGATTAGTATTAAAGGCCCCCATGTCTTCATAATATCACATATGTGTGCTGTACTAACAGACGGGCACAACAAAATAATTTTGTTTAATTCCGAATATAACAAAAATGTGCATTTATGAATTTACTAGGAAAACGCTCCGGGTTGAGCCAAAGATTACAACCTAGTTTGTAATCTTTGGTTGAGCGATATTATGAGCTAACAACAGCTAGCAGGCGTTACGATTGTATGTTTGATACTGAGTTTGTTGCGCTTACTGGTAATGCATTGCGAATGACGGCAACGCAACCCCTTGCAGCCAGGCAACTCACTTTACCTCTATGCAATGCAGCAAGTCTAACTACAGCTAGCAGGCGTTACGAATGTATGTTTGATACTGAGTTTGTTGCGCTTACTGGTAATGCATTGCGAATGACAGCAACGCAACCCCTTGCAGCCAGGCAACTCACTGTACCTCTATGCAATGCAGCAAGTCTAACTACAGCTAGCAGGCGTTACGAATGTATGTTTGATACTGAGTTTGTTGCGCTTACTGGTAATGCATTGCGAATGACAGCAACGCAACCCCTTGCAGCCAGGCAACTCACTGTACCTCTATGCAATGCAGCAAGTCTAACTACAGCTAGCAGGCGTTACGAATGTATGTTTGATACTGAGTGTGTTGCGCTTACTGGTAATGCATTGCGAATGACAGCAACGCAACCCCTTGCAGCCAGGCAACTCACCGTACCACCATGCAATGCAGCAAGTCTAACTACAGCTAGCAGGCGTTACGAATGTATGTTTGATACTGAGTTTGTTGCGCTTACTGGTAATGCATTGCGAATGGCAGCAACGCAACCCCTTGCAGCCAGGCAACTCACTGTACCTCTGTGCAATGCAGCAAGTCTAAATACAGCTAGCAGGCGTTACGAATGTATGTTTGATACGGAGTTGTTGCGCTTACTGGTAATGCATTGCGAATGACAGCAACGCAACCCCTTGCAGCCAGGCAACTCACTGTACCTCTATGCAATGCAGCCAGTCTAACTACAGCTAACAGGCGTTACGAATGTATGTTTGATACTGAGTGGTTGCGCTTACTGGTAATGCATTGCGAATGACAGCAACGCAACCCCTTGTAGCCAGGCAACTCACTTTACCTCTATGCAATGCAGCAAGTCTAACTACAGCTAGCAGGCGTTACGAATGTATGTTTGATACTGAGTTGTTGCGCTTACTGGTAATGCATTGCGAATGACAGCAACGCAACCCCTTGCAGCCAGGCAACTCACTGTACCTCTATGCAATGCAGCAAGTCTAACTACAGCTAACAGGCGTTACGAATGTATGTTTGATACTGAGTTTGTTGCGCTTACTGGTAATGCATTGCGAATGACAGCAACGCAACCCCTTGTAGCCAGGCAACTCACTGTACCTCTATGCAATGCAGCAAGTCTAACTATACAGCTAGCAGGCGTTACGAATCAAAGACGCAACTCTGAATAACTAGAACTATTTCGTTTTGTGTTTTCGCTTGTATTATTAAATGTATTAGCTAATTGCTTGAAGATTGAATTACGTACAACTGCTATAGACTGATTGTATTGTGTGTGAAAACTAGACTTAACAGAAGTCACCCCCGGCTGTGAACTAAACCGTCAAATGCCGGGCAGGCAACTTGACAACAAAACCGTCTAGGCTCGCCCCAACGTATTCGCATACCGACAGATCCTTATTTACTAACCCTTTCGTGCGCGCTAATTTAAGAAAAATTAACAGATTCTTGTCGTTCTTTCATACTTTCGTAAATGCGGTCTTGCGCTGAGTCGAGTTGCACAAGCCTAATTTATCACGCTCAGCGTTCCAGGTTACCAACAGAAGGTCGTATATTATCCCCAATTGTCCTGTTTCAATTAAATGGTTGGAACTAGAGAAGTAGAAAACAAAGTTTGTATTTGTACCATTGTACCATATTGGGTAGCTCTGCCTGTCACACGAGTAGGCTAAACGAGCCGAATTATACTGGTAAATAGCAAAAGTTCAAAGATTTTGTGAAAATATGGATCAAAGATGTTATTTTTGTTTGTTTCTTATTGCTCTCTGTAAGAGAAGTAATTATGACAACGAAAAATGTAAGCTTTGCACGTTATTGTGTTTTATGTTGTTGTATAGACTGTTGTTTGTAAAGCGCAATTGACAATCAGTTGAAATGCGGAGTACGAAATGTCAGAGAATGGAACTAATTACACCTTACGCCTTACGTCTTATGATGCGTTATTGTGACCAGTTGCATTGGAACATACATATTGCACTACTAAATACGCCTTACAACTGATTTTAAATGGCCCTTAGGGCTGGTCCACACAGATTTTTAAGACATACGATTTAAGGTTTAACGCGTAGTCGTAAAGTTGGATCATTGGAAACACGTACTAGCGTTCACACAAAGTTTTAGTTTTAAGACGTTGTTTTCATTGTTGTTTTTAAAACCACGTCTTAAAACCTTATGCATTATGTCTTAAAAATCTGTGTGGACCAGCCTTTATATAAACATGTACATTCTGATATTGAACAATGACGACAACTTTGAGAACTTTTGATCAGAATGTTCGTTGACGTGGACGTGCTCGCTTATCAGCGCGTTGATCACAATGTTCGTTGACGTGGACGTGCTTGCTTATCAGCGCGTTATCAGAATGTTCGTTGACGTGGACGTGCTCGCTTATCAGCGCGTTGATCAGAATGTTCGTTAACGTGGACGTGCTCGCTTATCAACGCGTTGATCAGAATGTTCGTTGACGTGGACGTGCTCGCTTATCAGCACGTTGATCAGAATGTTCGTTGACGTAGACGTGCTCGCTTATCAACGCGGTGATCAGAATGTTCGTTGACGTGGACGTGCTCGCTTATCAACGCGGTGATCAGAATGTTCGTTGACGTGGACGTGCTCGCTTATCAACGCGTCACACACATCGTGATGATCGGCCGACTAGATCAGAAGACGATCCCCTCTGCAAGTCATTACTACTATAAACACTGATTCATTATTCTTTGCCCGAAGGCTTTCAACATTCAACTCAAGGTGTTTACAATTAAAACGTAATCATTCAACATTAGCTCGTTCATTCATGCACAACATCAAGAAATAACGTTATATGTTCAGTTATTTACATGCTTACAAACGTATTTATTGATGATAATTCCTTCAATTACAGCCAATGTTTTCCACTACAGAAACATCAGCACGACAACTTCGACGTAAATCCACGCTGACTCACTCTCAGGAACAATTAGTTGTTTGGTGTTTAACGACGAACTGCACAACTTGGTCATATGACGTTGAGGAGTGATTGGAGGAAAGGATTAAGTAAGAGGACGAGTAGTAGAATTGGAACGTTCCAAGGGTTAAGAGCAGGAAAGGGACAAGAGAATTTCATTTCGTTGCCTCTTATGATTGGAAGAGTCGCCTTCGGCTGAACCTTACCCCGTGTCCGGCCATACGGGGACGGGGAATGGCCGGGAACGTCCTGATGGGCATATGACATGGTCTTATGGCGAGCCGTTGGCCAGTATGGACAGGTTGTTGCTTTGTCACGTGCGAAATGCTTTGTGTAATGAACGACAACAATGTCAAGAAATTAGTTGAAATCAAGGCTATGTGACGCGACAGGTTAATAAAAACGATGATGATTGTAATTCTTGTTCAAGGGCGACCTTTGACCCCAGTTATATGATTGACGTTTAACGAGGGTAACCTAGTTGCGCCTAACGGACGCCGATAAATCAGCGCAATTATAATTGTTATATAATACTTCTAATGACGTTAACCTGATTCCGTGTTATTTGTCTACTTATATTATATTTTGTTAATTACTCATTTTTATTTACTTGATACGTACTCACCACTTCACAGTTTGTCGCCACGCACGTCTATATAGTAGGCCTTATTTTAACTCGTGAATAAATGTGATCGATGACTTTTTAACAATATTATTCGAAGAGTTCAAAATTAAAGATTCTTGTTGCTTTACATGCATCTGTTATTGAAACTATGCTATTCGAGGCGATAGAAGATGATAGATCACATGACAAGACAAAATTATACTATTTACTATTGTACTATTAAATTGAAGTCAGTCCCTTAGCGATAATACTTTGTCGTTTTGGGTTTCGAACCTTGTTAAGGAATGTGTATTATCTCTCGGACTGGTTTTGGGCAGCTGTGTTTTTGGGTTTCGCCCACATTTCTATGCCGCCCACGTTACAAACCGGAACACCAAAGGGCTGTAACGTTCCGAGGGTTATCACTATTCGTCTTCAAGCAGTTCATAACATAAATGAAATTAAAAAAATTAGATGGAACAAATTTTGTTACAATTGTTTTGGAATCGTAACAATTTTCTTTCCTGCTTAAGATCTTCAGCGGAAAAAGTACGTGACATTTGAATGTTTAATGTTAACAGAAGCTCACATAGAGTTATCTTTGTAAGTGTAGTTTTGAAGTAAAAACAAATATAGAAGGTACATTCATTCATATTTCAGAAATTACATTTGTAAGAGAAACATTTAATGAAGGAAAACGAGTTAAATCAAATTAAAACATAACATGAATTTAATGAAGGAATACGATATGAAACAAGAAGAGGTTTTCTTCTTTTGCAACAAAGTGAATGAGAGAAAGTGTTTTCCTTAAACAGTTCCAACGCTTCAGTGAGGGGCATGGACGCACGGCAAAAGGCTTTCAGTTCAGTTCTGTCTCAAGATAATAAAATAACCATGTAATAACCTGCACACACTTATAATTATCTTCGGTTTTCTTAAATAATGTTCCCTAAGACTCACAGCAACAAGTATTTGTAATCTGGTTTTCGATATACTAGATGTCGGGTGGAGGGGGGGGGGGGGGGGCTTTCCCCCATCCCCAAAATATAAGTTTAAAATTTAAACTATGCGTTTGTACAATCAAAATTAGGTAAAATTATTAAATACCGCATCACATTATAGTCACATACCTGTTTATTAAAAAATACAATTTACTGGTGAAGTTATTGCAGTTGGCTGGCTATAAAGCATATACAAAAATTCTTATGAGTTCAAAATTTAATAAAGTAACTTGCAAATAACAAAAAGTAACTTGTTTTGAATAGCCAGACGAGGTAGTTATTACTATTTGTCTACTGTTAACTGTAGTGACTAATAATGTACATAGATCATCTCAGTTGGCTCAGACTATGCTCGGCTGTTGTTGCGAAACCAATCTACATCTAAATATGCCCAACCCACATATTAATTGGTTTGATAATTTAATTAAGTGCTAGATTTTATTAATTTTATAAATACTTAACATAATTTTGATATCATTCTGATTAACACTTTCAAGGTATTAAGGCATTAATTTTCAATACCTACTAATGAATTAACATCAATACGAAGGATATTAGATCACATATTATTTACCGGACCATTTACGTTTCTAATATATAAGATAATGACGAAGGAATCATTTCCATTGTTCTACAAATTACGTCTATAGCCTAATAATCAAAAACCTCAGATTTTCAGCTATGTAAAAACTCCTATTCAAACGAAAAGATTTCAAAGTGATTCTAAGCGAAGTGTCAACAGGATTACGGGCTGAGCGCGTGAACCGCACTAACACACTAACAAGACACGAGTTCGATTGTGCATCTTCAACATCATCGCAATTTCATCCAGTCGACGCCAAATGTTCTCGTCGTTGGCTGACAATAAAAGTGAAGGAAGTTGATTCAAATGAAAACCCGCCCTTGTCGCCCGTTCAACTGTGGGAAGGGAACATAGTCAAGGGTGGGAATGATAAGCGAAGATTGGGTGAAGTCGGTGCAGAGGCTCAAGTCTCCACGCCAGGCGAATAGTTTCTAGACCAATCAGAAGGCTGCGATCCTCACTGCGAATGAAATGAACTGTCAAAATAGTGTTTACTTTGGTCGTTCGCTCGTTGCACTCGCTTGGCGCAGTCTACACACTGCCCCAAGACTACCGCAGTTTACACACTGCCCCCAGACTACCGCTTATACTAAAACCACGAGGTATTAACCTTTTTAATCATATTTATCTATTACTGCGGCACATCAAAAGATTGACCATCCAGAACTGAATTTTAGCTCATAAGAATACTATTTAAAAATTATCATAA
Source organism: Isoperla grammatica (assembly GCA_945910005.1). Taxonomy (NCBI): domain Eukaryota; kingdom Metazoa; phylum Arthropoda; class Insecta; order Plecoptera; family Perlodidae; genus Isoperla; species Isoperla grammatica. The sequence goes on from OX246740.1 coordinate 18,514,023, forward strand.
CTAGAATATTTCCTTTTTTAAATTGACTTAATTTCAAAGTAAATTTAAAATATCAACGCTGAAAATTACACTAAAAAAATATATTTTAGAAAGTATTTAGGTCCAACAAACTCAAATGGAGCCTATTTTCACTTTTTCGATGTGGTGTAGCATTATTCAGGATGATCATTAAAAACCTTTATTTTAACAGAGGCGATTGGCTTCGGCAACGCAGTACAAGCAAATAATGTTTGTAACAATGTAAGACTAATCAATTGCTAATTATTCAACTTAAAAATAGCATATTTTATAGTTTTTACACACCTCTGATAATAATCTATTCAAACCAATTGGTGCCCCGCTGTCTTGAATCAATCACATTCGTTTTCACTCAACACCCTTCACGAGAAACGGAATAAACATTATAATAGCCCACTGAATAACATGAGTCGACTGTATTATGTGATTAGCATGATGTCATAATTAATGTGATTAATCTACGATAACTCAACGGTTCAACTGTTTGTGTTGACCAACATAATAAGCTACTGGTTTGTGTATCACAGCAGAGTATTTGCGGCTTAGTTTAGCTCATGTGTGTAATCATAGTACGACACATAGAAGATATTTAGCGCAGGCGGTGATTGATAGAGGCGAAGTGCTAAATGTTTAGTTATATAGAGCGCAGACAGTTTTATGCTCAACAACCTGAATGAAACTATTATTAATTGATCAGTAGTAGAAGTTAATTAGTACTAAGGATGCACACGATGACGATGACATTTGAGGATAACGTCTCATGCAACGATGCTAATCGAGACGATGTGTGGGTAGTTAAGAGCATGAAACAACACTACATGGCATCCGTGCCTAAGCCAGGATTCGAGCCTGGAACGCAGAGACCGCGGTTTACTAGACCGACGCCTAATCGACCGCGGCCAACTGCGCTGGCAGGATGCACACGATATTATCAAATGTTTTTTTTTTTTTTGAAATGGCGTTTTCGTAATGCATTATTTGGTTCTTCTAGGGCCTAAAGGCTGGTCTACGTAGATTTTTAAGAACTTGCAACTTGTGATTTACAAAGTTGAAATATACAAAACACATGAATGCGTTCACATAAGAATTAAAGACTTGTCACTTGTTACTTGTTACTTGTGAGTTGTGACCAACAGAGTTAACCAACTTTCCACTCAAGTAACAAATCCTTAATTAACAAGTAAACAACGGAGTCAAATGAGGTTCTTCATAGTTCAGTAGACCACCAGGGTCAAGAGAAGTACTACTAAACAAATTCATAACCTACAAATAAAAATGAAAGTGTCTCATCTTCGTCCGAAGTCTTTAATTCTAAAATTTTGTCTGTACCACCAACCTAAATAACAAATTGTTAATCACAAATTCGTAGACTAGCCTTTACTCATCTACTCAGAGATACCTTACATTAAAATACTGGGTTGCCTCATATGTGATTACTGATTATACTCTCAACAGTGTCACGCCAGATGTGTCCAAGGAATTTTGCTATATCGTTATGCGCTCGATTAGGCGTCGTAATATGACGAAATCCGTAAAAGATTGCTTCATTATTGATCGATAATGCACTTGACTCTTCGATCATCGATCATTTTTATGTTATCGACATAGTTTTTCTATTATATGTCCGTCAATATCTAGCGAAAATAGAAGTCTACAATGGGAAAATACATAGCTTAACGAGCGGAAACTCATTTGACGTATAGTGTACCCACTTTGTCAATAGGGAATATTCAGCTGATTTTTTATGGTTCCATCAAGTTCACATAAATGTGTGTGTGTTTGGAATAGATTTCATTGATAAAAATTACCCGAAACTTTCACACATCGTTATGGAGGGAAAAAACGGCGAATGACGTCAAACGTTTGGATCACAACCGACCAATCATAACAAGAAGTTGTTTTGCAGATTTCACTCACAATAGCATGTTTTATGTCAAATTTGCTTCTAAAATGTTCAAGAGTTACTCTTGAACATTAATACATACGGTAGTACTCAATAATTAAAATAATTTTAAAAAATATTTGAAAATATTTTGGTTTTAAAATAAAACATCTGAAGATCGACAACAATGAAATGCTGTTTTGATTGATTGATATTTGGGTTTCACAGTAATCTTTGGTTTCACGTCCCATATTTTCGCAACAGATAGTTGTAAATTTCAAAGAGCTTAGATACATTAATTGATTTAATTCATAAAATGGGTTGTTTACCCAGATTCACAAAGGTGTAAGTGCTAAGACGTCCTAGTTGAGGCCAATCTTAGTGATAAAAATCACGCATATGTCTTTCTGCAATGTCATAAAGCTAAAATATTATAGTATAGCTATTAACAATTTACTAATAATATTTTATTTGTGTATGTCTGATAATACCCAGAGATGATTTATCTTGATTTATCTAGCTAAGATTTGCCTAATTTAGGACAACTAAGGTTGGAATTCATAGTCGGCCCCTACACCTAGGGGCACCCATTGTTGCTATGGATTTGTTTTGTTTATGGGAAATAACATGCAAACAATTGTTACCTTGGTAACAATGGGGCCCCTAGGTGTAGGGGCCGACTGTGAATTCCAGCCTAAGAGTTAGACATCTTTGTAAATCCAGGCCCTGGTGTTTTATAACCAGACATTTAAGTTTCTGCACAGACTTGACATTTAAGTGAGTAGACGTTCTTTGTTGGCAGAATGCAGTAGTTCGAGGCTCGTTTGCGTCACCGCGCGTCTCGCTTACGAGAAAGATTATCCTCCAGTTATTATTGCTGTAGTGCAACTGTACAATATGAGACAAGACCCTGGTTTAACTGCCTAATAAGGTACAATCACTCGTAGCTAGCTGAATTATTCATTTAATGTGCAGCAGTGGCCAAGAATGTGCAATAATATATTGGAAGCCAATTCTGTCACCAGTGCAATGAATGCAACGGTATAGAATAATCACAAGGAATTATGCTACTTTTATTTACATTCACACCTGGCGCCCTATAAACGTGAGTTGTGATTGTTTGGTTACACGACTGTCAGTCTTGATGGAAATAAATAGGATATAATTTGTATTCAATGAAGAAGCTCTAAGAAACGATTATTTTGTCACCGAGAAATGGGTTTGGATTTAATATATGCAATACGTGGAAATAACAACAACTTTTACTCTTTTATAATGCATTCTCCTTCTACAACAATTGCATTACACTCATGTCAATTATGTAACGTGCAACAGTTATTTATTTGTTCAATGCAAGAAATAAAATTTACTAATAATTAATAACTACTATATACACAAATAATTATTGTGTATGTGTTTATCTAATCTTTCCTTTTCATTTCAGACCTTAGCTTTTCCACATTTATTTTTAATTTTAATTATTCATGATCCCCATATTGCCTATCCGCATTTTTTTAAATCTCTCTATGGCCAGTAAATTAACACTATCAATATCATAATAATAACATGTAGTTTTATATTTATTGCTTTGATTGTTGTGACCACAGATAACTTCTGTGTTGTGACTATGCTTCCCACTTATACAACTGATTTACAAAAGCACAATACATCTGTGTGTACATTACTTTATATTATTGAATTAATTAATCTATTTTAGAAGTAGTTGTTCGTCTCTTTGTCGAAATATTAGATTAGATTACTGGTCAATGATCACAACTTTAACTATGTTTTGTAGTAATAACATAAGTCACGAGTAGTATGTATAGGATGATAGGTAGTCTTATTAGCATTAAAACCACTACAGTTACATTTTTAACTTATACTCCAAGAAAGCTACACTAATTCGAAAACGTAAGATCGCAGCACCCTCATAATCTATATGGCTATTGATAATAATGCTTTAATAACAAAAATGACTACCGATTCTAATAATTATAAGGGATATTTAATATAGATTCTGCCATGTGTGTTTTTGACGTGGTGTAGCATGTTTCGTGTAATGACTAAAAATACGTAATTTCGAGCGATTTGGAAATGGAGAGTATCAACACTACCTTCAACGTGGCTCACATAGTTTTTACTTTTATTGAATGTAAAGCGGGAAAGGCGCCAACACGATGTAAGGTAACATTAGCTTGAAGGTCACAACCATTCATTAATACAAACAGCTGGAAACGAGTGCACGTTGCCAAAACAAAAGCTGCTCAATAAAAACAACAGTGTTTATATTATTTCTATTCAGGTTATTCTTGAAAAAAACGAAACGTTGCAACTTATCGTTATTAAAAAGCGTAAGTGGAAGAAAATGTTGTCATTACGGTAGAAGAACGCAATATCTAGTGCAATACACTCTCAAAGTACCTTCTCTCTCGTTCTGAGTGCATACTATCTTCACTTAGGTTGGAATTCATAGTCGGCCCCTACACCTAGGGGCGCCCATTGTTACCACGGTAACAGTTGTTTCCATGTTATTTCCCATAAACAAAACAAATCCATAGCAACAATGGGTGCCCCTAGGTGTAGGGGCCGACTATGAATTCCAACCGATTCTGAAGCCAATATGAAAAGGTCGGTTTACACATTTATTTTTTACTTGGGATCGCTCCATTTGCCTGATTTATAAAACATCGCCTCTCATTGGCTGGGCTAAGAATTGCTACGGTTTCCTTTAATCATAAAACTTAGGAAAGTGTGTGAAAGCTGCTTTTGGCTTGATTGGACTGAAAATCAGTTTAGTTACTGAGTGCGGGTGGACTCTAAATGTGAATTTATTTATTTAAAATTTATACCGGTATAATTATTTTTAAATCTATTTTCGTAGCGACAGAATCGTGAATAATAATTTTTTTTACTTTGCGTTTTTCATTTTCAGGAAGAGTCCATTTCGGCGAATAATATGAATATGTACCGTGTAGCCTACGTCTAAGTAAATAAATGAATAAATGAAAAAGTAACTTCTTACTAAAAAGAAAAAACTGTTTCAAATAAGTAAAATTCCGAGAATGTAACGTTGCATGTTTATAATAAAACTTTGCAAGCATGCAAACAAAACCCGTATTGTTTGTACAAACTCAAGAACAATCTGCTGATATTGTTATATACACACACAGCTCGCAGCAAGTTGGTGAATAAAATATCTCCCACTCTCACCATAATTAAACACAACTAATAGAATAGTAGATTAACATTAACATTTATCGAGACCTTGTCGATTGGAATTATGTATTTAGTGACTCGATTGAAGTAAATAAAGAAGTCATGCAAGTTGTCTAAAGTGTCAAGGCTTCATCTTTGACACCCCAAGGATCCATTCCCCTTAAAAACATTTCGATCAAGTCGAAATCATGTTTTATATAAATAAACCGCCAGCGCGATAACCTAATTTAGTGTCGGAAATAGTTTACGCCCTTGGATTGAATCTAGTCAAGGCGCGCGAGACAAGGTGTGGACTGTGCGCATTCATTCCGGCCGGCTGCCACACTCACAGCGACCTTCTCACGAGTTTCAGTAATTCGGGTCTGGAGTTGACTCTTGCCATAAAATTAGCGTTTCTTGGTCATAATCATCTCAAGAACGCCAAACAACATTCAAAAGGTTAAAAATATGGTACGCACAAATTGGATTAGTATAAAATCAATACTGTATGAAAAAATGGTTACTTTGTAAGAGGTTTAATAACTAAAAACTAACAAAAGTGTTTACGTAGTACTGAACTCTTACGAAAACAAATTTTGCGTACTTTTCACTTTCTCAATGTTGTGTGGCGTTCTTGAGATAATACTAAAAACCGCTAAATTAGCGCAGCTTTTATACCAACAGCGTCCACCTACCCCGCAGAATACTATTTTCTGCTTGTTAACATTTCTTTAAAGTGCTTTAAATTTTCCTCAAAGAAAACAACATGCATCCCCTAGAGAATTGTGCGCTTTCTTGTGCATGTTGTTTGTACCAATACATTTTCGTTTCTTAATGTTGTTATTTTGTGAAAGGTGCGTTCCAGCATCACATAAGCACACAACAGTTTAATATTTACATTTTAGAACGGAAATATTTATTAGAACAAGATAACATTAACTAGAAAGAGAACTGCATTCTTTATGTGATGACATTTATTTTGTTTTACTTTTTGACAGTTTTAACGCATTTGACATAAGCCAGGGATTCCGCGGGCTAAGTGGACACACAGATGAAAAGTATCGCTTGGCAAACTCTACGTTTCCTGAACGTGTCGTAATTTGTACTAATCGGATATACATCATATTGTCTCTAATTGTCTATGATATAATTTTATTGAATTAATTGGATGTGAATATGTGAGCATATTTTATTCTTGTATTTATTCTCCAGTTCATGTTTAGCCACTTGTCACTTATCTTTTTGCTGCACTGGCGTTCCATGAAACCACTCATGGCAGTAAAAAATAACATGTGTAGACACGAAATACCTGATCTGATGGTATAACTATTTCAGATTTCTTGTCAAAATTTGTATTGATACATATTTGTGAAAGCACTTGTATATGTAGCACTTGTATATGTTCTTATAAATTGTTTTATTTTTAACTTTAAACGAAAATGTGCTAGGTTTGGTAGTTATACCATAACCAATCAATTTGTTGAATGATGAAAAATTATTTTGTGTGTTATTTCCAGTTGTATTTACTAACATCCACTCACTTGCAAAAAACAACATAGTAATAGTTATCGAAACAGGGACTATTTGTTCAAACAACTTTTTCATAAATTGTTATATTTGTGTATCTTTTTGGATTGAATGTATGCGAATATTTCTCATTCATGTGTACGCGTATGTAGTAAGAGATTTATTTTCCTTAACTTCTAGGAATATTTGAAGTCATCTGCCTTCTTAGAATTCAAAACATCGCGAATAAACGTGCTTTTTATTTTTTGAGCGATCGTTCAAAGTTTTATTTATTTACTTCCTTCAAATATAAGAGGAAGTCACCCCGCGCGACCTTTGAGTCATTACGTCGGCCTTCTCTCTAAACATAGAACCTTCACTTTTCTCCAGCACGTAAACAGTCAACCGACGTATCACGTGTGCTTTACAGACTGTTTATTTTGAATCTCGTCACTTACACGTTTTCGTTGGATGAAGTTAGATCAAGTTCATTTTGTGTATAAACCACATTGAGTGTATGTCAAGAAGTGAATCAAGATTATCTATATTAACTGAATGCAGCATGTCTTCATATCATTACTTGATTAAACGTAATTGCTTTCAAAAACAAATTAATGACCAAGAAGAATATTATATAAAAAAAATAAAAAATAAAACGCCGTGGAAATTTAACCTAACAATGGCAAAGGAAAAACGTTTTTACACGGACAAAATTCCGAACAAGCTGATACTTTGCACATAGGTTCCGTTGGTCATACTGAACAATAATGGAAAAGTCCTCAAAGTTCCGATGCGTGATATAAAATATCTGATTACTCGATTGCAATCGCCCACACCTCAAAATTCATGATAATATACCTTACGGAGGTAACGTATGCATGTAGATTATACTAGGAAAACGCTGTGTGACGCGTTGATAAGCGAGCGCGTCCATGTCCGCGAACTTTCTGGCGAAAAGTTCCTAAAGCTGTCGTTATTGTTCAATATAAGAGATAAGATAAAAGTGTCGCAGACGGTCTTGTTGATCTAGCGCCGTTATACTGAAAACACTAATATCATCATCAATATAAGAATGGTCATATTTGTTCATAAAACAACAATCAACAACAACCAAAACAAAAATGACGTGGTAAGATTGGAATTTTGTTGTCATAGTTATTAAGCGAGCGAAGCGAGCGTTTCCACTTGACTCTTATGGCACTTCGTACTGTTTTTTTTTTTTTTTTTTTTTTTTTTGTTTTTTTGTTTTTTTTTTTTGTTTTTTTTGTTTTTATGTCCGTCGATAGCGGTCGAACGGAAAGTCCGATCAACTTGAAATTTGGACCATCCACAAGCCTTGATGTGGATTGAAGGTGTATAGTTTTGAGGCAAAATCGTTCGAAAAGTTACAAAGTTACACCATAGTTACTGCAAAATATTTTTCTGAAACAAAATGGCGGCAAAATGTGAGATAGCCAGATTTTTCTACAAATTTTTCCGGTCACGAATATGCTAATGTAATGGCGATCTGATAAATATTGGCAAAGTTACACGAAAGTTACTCGAGAATATTTTTCTAAAACGCAGTAACGGCAAAATGTGAGGTGGCTATCTTATAGTAAATTTTTGTCCGGTCACGAACATACTAATGTAAACGCGATCCAATACGTATTAGAGGCAGAAATTACATTTCTATTGCTGTCAATAAGTGTTAGTAACGGTGGCGGACCGTGTTGAAAACATGACCACGAAAATTCTTAGCAACGCACATTGCACTGCATACAACAATGTCGGAAAGTATAATAGCCATGGAAATAAGAACAATTTTTGCAATGCGCATTCTTGAATTGTTGTTAATAGTTGTTCGTATTAGCATTGACAACTTTTCGCCAGAAAGTTCGTAGATATTGACGCGCTCGCTTATCAACGCGTCAAACAGAGCGTTTTCCTAGTTAATTTAAGCGAGCGAAGCGAGCGTTTCCACTTGACTCTTATGGCACTTCGTTCTGTTTTTTTTTTTTTTTTTGTTTTTGTTTTTTTTTGTTTTTATGTCTGTCGATAGCGGTCGAACGGAAAGTCCGATCAACTTGAAATTTGGACCATCCACAAGCCTCGATGTGGATTGAAGGTGTATAGTTTTGAGGCAAAATCGTTCGAAAAGTTACAAAGTTACACCATAGTTACTGCAAAATATTTTTCTGAAACAAAATGGCGGCAAAATGTGAGATAGCCAGATTTTTGTACAGATTTTTCCGGTCACGAATATGTTAATGTAATGGCGATCTGATAAATATTGGCAAAGTTACACGAAAGTTACTCGAAAATATTTTTCTGAAACGCAGTAACGGCAAAATGTGAGGTGGCTATCTTATAGTAAATTTTTGTCCGGTCACGAATATACTAATGTAAACGCGATCCAATACGTATTAGAGGCAGAAATTACATTTCTATTGCTGTCAATAAGTGTTAGTAACGGTAGCGGACCGTGTTGAAAACATGACCACGAAAATACTTAGCAACGCACATTGCACTGCATACAACAATGTCGGGAAGTATAATAGCTATGGAAATTAGAAAAAATTTTGCAATGCGCATTCTTGAATTGTTGTTATTGTTGTTTTTATTAGCTTTGAGATATTTTCGCCAGAAAGTTCGTAGATATTGACGCGCTCGCTTATCAACGCGTCAAACAGAGCGTTTTCCTAGTTCAATAAAAGATTGTTTGTCCATATAAATTAAGGCTTGGATTTTTCGTTGTCATACTTCACTACAATTCAGCAATACCAATAAAATTTGTACCAACAATACTTATCGGATCACGTTGAAATTAGCGTATTCGTGACCGAACGAACATTTACTATAATATGGCTATCTCACATTTTGCCGCCAGTTTATTTTAGAAAAATATTTTTCATTAACTTAATTGTAACTTTCTTTGTAACTGTTCGAACGATTCCTTCACAAAACTATACACCTTCAATCCACATCGAGGCTTGTGGATGGTCCAAATTTCAGCTTGATCGGACTTTTCGTTCGGCCGCTATCAACAGACATTAAAAAAAAAAAAAAAAAAAAAACAGAATGGGTGCCATAAAAGTATATTGGAGACGCTCTCATCGCTCGCTTAATCACTGCTACTAAGTGCATTATCTTCAAAGTGGCTGCCAAATGGGCCTAAGTGACAAAATGTGAAAGTTTCCAATAAAATAAGACATGCTTCTCAAAATTCATTCAATGCCGCACAAAATTACCGCGCGTCTACCAAAGCACTGGTATTACAACTAGGAAAACGCTCTGTTTGACGCGTTGATAAGCGAGCGCGTCCATATCTACGAACGTTCTGGCGAAAAAATCTCAAAGCTAATAAAAACAACAATTAACAACAATTCAAGAATGTGCATTTCAAAATTTTTTCTAATTTCCATAGCTATTATACTTCCCGATATTGTTGAATGCAGTGCAAGTGCAATTTGCGTTGCTAAGAATTTTCGTTGTCATTCTGTCTAGTGTTTTCGCGGCGGTCCGCCACCGTTACTAACAGTTATTGAGTGTAACTTTGTAACTTTTCGAACGATTTTGCCTCAAAACTATACACCTTCAATCCACATCGAGGCTTGTGGATGGTCCAAATTTCAAGTTGATCGGACTTTCCGTTCGACCGCTATCGACAGACATAAAAACAAAACAAAAAACAAACAGAATGAAGTGCCATAAGAGTCTAGTACACAAAAAAAAAAAAAAAAAAAAAAAAACAGAACGAAGTGCCGTAAGAGTCTCGTGGAGACGCTCGCTTCGCTCGCTTAATTATTCTCATCATATTCATAGGTTGCACGTACGTCACATCTTTGCGCGTGGCGACCACATTTGTGATCAAACTTTGACGTTGCCATGGAGAAACAATTGGAGGCTGTTGTGGTAGAAAACAGAAATTCTCAGTTCTTTAAAATTTAGCGTGTTTTTTTAAGCGAGCGAAGCGAGCGTTTCCACTTGACTCTTATGGCACTTCATTCTGTTTTTTTTTTTTTTTGTTTTTTTTTTGTTTTTTTTTTTTTTTTATGTCTGTCGATAGCGGTCGAACGGAAAGTCCGATCAACTTGAAATTTGGACCATCCACAAGCCTCGATGTGGATTGAAGGTGTATAGTTTTGAGGCAAAATCGTTTGAAAAGTTACAAAGTTACACCATAGTTTCTGCAAAAAATTTTTTGAAACAAAATGGCGGCAAAATGTGAGAGCCATATTTTTTTAAACTTTTTTCCGGTCACGAATATGTTAATTTTTTGGCGATATGATAAATATTGGCAAAGTTACACAAAAGTTACTCGAAAATATTTTTCTAAAACGCAGTAACGGCAAAATGTGAGGTGGCTATCTTATAGTAAATTTTTGTCCGGTCACGAATATACTAATGTAAACGCGATCCAATACGTATTAGAGGCAGAAATTACATTTCTATTGCTGTCAATAAGTGTTAGTAACGGTGGCGGACCGTGTTGAAAACATGACCACGAAAATTCTTAGCAACGCACATTGCACTGCATACAACAATGTCGGAAAGTATAATAGCCCTGGAAATAAGAACAATTTTTGCAATGCGCATTCTTGAATTGTTGTTAATTGTTGTTTGTATTAGCATTGAAAACTTTTCGCCAGAAAGTTCGTAGATATTGACGCGCTCGCTTATCAACGCGTCAAACAGAGCGTTTTCCTAGTTTTTAATTGTTTTATTGCTTATGTTTACTTTTTAAATTCTTAATTAGGCTTATTTATCGAATTTGAATAGTATTTGCCAATGATCTAGGATTGGTCCCGTCCGCATCAATTGTGTCGCAATCATGGCCGCTGTGACGTCACGTGGGAACTATGAATACGGTCACGGTGGCAAAAGAGCTTACATTGGTAAACTCTAGTTGAGAGAATCCCACTCATATGTTATGATATCTTGGGTTGGAACGTATGTTTTTATTGTTTAATGACGTTTCAACCATACACGAGGTCAAATGACGTCCGCCCTTTATATCTTATCTTATATTACGACAGGCAGAGCTACCTTGGACCAATTATTTATAACCACGAATCAAATGGGGGGAGGGGGGGGGGGAGCTTGGAGGAAAGGAAATAGAAATAGTAGGAGGAAATAGCTTTCAATGTGTATGTGTGAAGAAAAGGGAAAGGCACGGACATCGTTTATTCTTCTCTTACGACGGGCAGCGTCAGCACTGAGCCAGCTCTATCTATAGCCAATTAACGTGACCAACAATGGGAGGTTATAATAACTAATGAACATTGTTCTTATTTTATTAATTCATGGATTAGTTGAAACAATTTCGAATTATTTCCTCTTTTCTTGTCAGTATTTTGATTTCTTTTCTACATATCCATTACAATGTCTGTTGCATATATTCCAGCTAAACAACATACAGTATAATTACATAATTACAATTAACCATCATTTTTAAAGCACCAGACAGAATCAATGTCTTGAAATATGAGTAATTTTAGTGAATTAATATTAATCCTGTTTGTTGCCTAAAAAGAAGTAGTGGTTTCCAGCGAAGTAGTAATGACCTTGATCATGACTATGTTGGGTAATTGTTTTCTTTTAATTTTAACCATCAATTTTAGGACATTGTGGTGAGATTTACTAATATGTCTCGCTTATTAGAATCAGCATTCAACCGTATCCTTAACATTATTTCTTAATAACTTTGTAAACTTTAGTTTTTTCCCATAATAAACGTATTGACACTATAATAAAATACACGCTTTTGGAGGTCATTCAAGCATAGATAACCTTAACGGGTTGTTCCTTTCAACATAAATACATAATGATTTTAGAAGCCATTAATCATTTCAATGTTTAGTACTAATTCATTAAATATAATGTAATTGGACAATTTTCGTGTTGATTTATTATGTATACAATACATACAACGTTCTCCCTGTTCATTTGTAAAATTTTATCGATTCTCTTCATGAATAGAGATGTACAATATATACACATATTTTCGTTATCTTTAGCATTCTTTCACATGTCCTACCGTTTCATTGGGTGTGTTGCGTAGAATTAGTTAGCCCATTTAACTAAACTCAGTTTCAAGGACAACCATTGTTGATCAATAACTAACTTGTAGAAATCGCTTCCTCAAACTAACACACAAACAAAAACCGGATACTATGTGAATATTTAATCACACATTTGACTCGTTATTATAATAATTTATCAATGTTTAGAGGCAGACACAAACATCAGGGTCAGAAGTGATAATCTTGGAATTGATAATTTTATTATTGCCACATCTTCTCGCATATTTTATTCATAGTTGTCCTAAAAGCGGAAGTCTCCAAGGAAACCCGGTCATCTAGCAGCTGCTGGAGAGACGATTTGAAAACGTGGAAAGCGATTAAATTATACGTTTTGGTTTTACATTTTTATGCTGTGGTCTTTTTACCGCTCGTGAATAAAGAAGATGGGAACGAAGAATAGAGGGAAACCTCGGTGCCGGCTCGTAGCCTGCCCTCGTCAGAACTTAGGGGTCTAGTGGAATACAACGATCGTACCGAAATAGCTTGAAAAGCACCAGGCTTTCAGGGTTTTGTTTGAATTAAACGACATTGTCAAAATTTGGAATGATATGGGGCTAAACATTATCAATATTACAGACGTTCTCCAAAAAAGGGTGCAAAATGTATTATTATACAATATGTTGATAACATTTGACATTATGCATTATTATCTCAAATAATGTCTAGTTAATGATTCCAAGTTTTTGATATTGATGTCATTTTAGTTAAGTTATGAACAAAACACTTAAGTTCTCAAGGTATTTGAGCTGCTTGTGCCGAACATTATTACAAACGTTCACCACACGTCACAAAGTAACGGGAAAACTCTCAAGTAAGTTTCGATAACATAAGTTTATTCGATCTTGATAAACACAAAAGTGGTGCCCACATACGGGACCTATGAATAAAATAATATAATAATAATAATAATAATAATAATAGTAACGAACAAGCATGTTTCGTACAGTCTCTGCTTCTGAAACCTAACTGGTAACATTATTCATTTTCTAGATATTGTTCGCCGTTCTTGAGATATAACTACAAACCGTTTTAGGGTGCAATGTAGGTCATGGCCACGGAATAAAGAAAGAGTTTCAAAAGTTTGAAAACATTTTGAAAGACGTCGAAAAAGTAAATCCTGCTCCAAGATTGAAATGTAACTGATCGTTAGCTTAAAATAAGTTTCGCTAATAATTAAAACTGAACTGAATAATTAGTTTTAAATGAATACATCCAAGGGATCTTTCAAAAACTATCATCATTATCATCAATCATGTCTTTTGTGTCCGAGACAAATTCTTGGGAAAAGCTTTCAGTCCGAAATCCCGACGTGAGAAGAGGGGTGGAGGGGGGGGGGGGGGGGGGAGTTAAACCCTCATCCCTCCTTACAGAGTTGTGTGCGTATATAACACAATGTAATAATACAGAGATGGTCCAACTCCGAGACACAGATCATTTATTATTATTATTATTTTATTGTTGCAATACATACAAACTCGGTCAAAACCGGCATAAACATGTTGTACGGACACAAATGTTAAGTATTTCCATGTGTTTACCTTATTAAAATCTACTTATAACTACTTAATATATCATTGTCCACATTATATTTTCCAATCCGAACTGTGGATGCTATGTACGGTCGTGGCCGATTTGTACTCATCCCAGCATTCGCTCTTTGTACGGTGGAAACCACGAAAACCACCATCGGGATGGAGAACTTCTTGAAGTCTTCATTCTTCTTAGTTCAAAAATTTTCACACTATCCTACACGTGTTCAAAATAATTGTTTTTTGCATCTCGATGTATATGTTCGGTTGGAGACCAATTAGTTTAATGCTGTCATGGAGTTTACGTGGAACAATGCCATTTGCTGATATAATTAACGGTATAACAGTTACATTATTCTGCTTCCACAACCTTTTTATTTCAATAGATAATTCCTTATATCTGTTTATCTTTTCCCGCCAAGTTGTCTCTACATTGTGGCATAAAGGGACGGCAACATGAATTAAAATCGTTTCTTGTTTCTTCTTGTCAATAAATATAATATCCGGTCTATTGTGATGTATGGTTTGGTCTGTTATAACTGCCCGGTCGTAATATAATTTGCAGTCTTTACTATCTAATACCTTTTCAGGCTTGTATTTGTAATACGCAGTGGTTGTGTTTATAAGTTTATACTTCATGGCTAATTTTTTATGTTAATTATTATTATTATTATTATTTTTATTATTATTATTATTATTATTATTATTATTATTATTATTATTATTATTATTATTATTTTTATTATTATAATTTTTATTATTGTTATTATTATGTTTATTATTATTATTATTATTATTATTATTATTATTATTATTATTATTATTATTATTATTATTATTATTATTATTATCACTTATAATTATAATTATTGTTGTGATAAAGATCTCAGGGAGGATCGAAATATTAACAAATATATTTCTATGAAAGAAGAGAGTAAAGTCCAATTATTTCTACATATTTACATAACAGCTGTTCTACGTGTTACATTTAAAAAAAAAAATATTTTTAGACATTATGCCTTATGGTGCGCGCACAAAGAAAGCTGTTGAAATGCTTTCACGTACAGCTATGCACAATAGAAGCAGGTTGCTTGCCAGCGTTCCGTTTTCCTCAATGAAATTAGCCCGTTTGCCTACGCCGGTTACGTAAGCCATCTTTCTTTGTTGTTTCTTAGTTGCACCCTTATGCTAGGCAAGGTGGCATTGAAGCCCTCGCCAGGGCTCGAAGCAAGCACGTCATAACACAAATATTAACAGAGCCAACAGAGGCTGTTGGACCACCGTTAAGAAATTATAAAATAAGAATATGTGCCGTGAAAATGTATGAACGTAAAATAATAAGAATATATTATGTTCAACAATTGCCTAATTTCATTTTGTATACACAAATAAAACAGTTTCATTGTATACTTACCACCCTGTTATAGCCACTTCCCAATTTTGTGTTCTTGGAAATGTTTGTTTGCATGACAAACCTCACCCCCCCCCCCCCCGCCCCCGTCCCTGCCATGACTCGTACAATAAGTTTGACATTTCAGTTCATTACGATCATTTGGTGTAAGACGACCAAATAATCGAAATTTAAGAACAATTTCATATCGTACGCAAAGGCTTTACACACCACGAAATATCCCCGTCAATACTTGGTTGTCATAAAAGTAAAACCAAAATATGTTACTGCCCTTTTATAAATAGGGTTTTCAAAAACAATTTAATGTGTGACAGGGAATGTACTGTTCTCTTCATACATTGAAACAAATATTTTGTGTTTAAGGCCGTCATTCACAAATTTTCCTCATACATAATATAAATAAACGAGACATGTTTGAGACGCGCCACCGACTTTGAACGCCGGAGCCATAAACAATAACAATGCTACGACACGTGAAGGTCAAGTATGCATGTGGCGTCACAGCAGTTACCCTGGTGGCAAACACGTGTGTTCACATTTGAGCTGTCATTACCAGGAAATATAAGAGAGTTTTAAATGGGAATATCAGCAGGTAATATCAGCGTTGTATAACACACGCTAGTTTCTTTGCGTTTCAATAGTTTATATAGTAATATAAAAAAATAATATATAATAAGTAATAACTAATAAGTATATAAGTATATAAGACAAACTATACTGGATCTGCAACGATGTTGGAGAGTGCATCTGCGATTCTTATTTCCGAAATTGACGGCCATTTTAGCCCCTATTGCTAAGCAGATACAGACAGTTACATACCATCAATTTCAAAAAGTCTGGAATCGTAGCCAGAGTTCGAAAATAGCTGCCCACAGCCGACTTCTGGGGCTAGTATAGTGGTACACTGGTTTACAAGTTGATGAAGTTGAGCTTCACCCAAACGCCCTCTGAAAGATTGTTAACACAAAGTGCCAATCAAACATAAACAAACATGCCGGTTTGGCCCTTAGTATGGGCACCACAACACCATATTCAAACAACCCTTTATGTACACTAAATTATTGCACCGTCTCTTGGCACGGTACTAGCTATAAATTACCTCCATTCAGAGAGGTAATATAAATTAACTCGTGATCAGGCAGATATAAATTGTCTGTGAGCTGTGAATGCTTTGCGTTCTCGCATTGTCACAATCAATAGAGAAGATCTTGAAGGCTGCGCCTGCAGAGGAGGTAATTAATACACGCATAGCGGTGAGCAAGAGTCGCTCATTAGAGTTGGTTGGATGGTTGTCAAACGTAATCAAGACAATTAACTGGGGGCGCGCGTGTTAGTTAGCGAACAATTGAATAATAACAGAGGAAAAAGTCGCTGATGAGAATGGTGATGTAAAACGGTAATTTACATACAGCAATGACACTAAATTGTAGTTAGTTTATTATGTAAATGTATAATATATGAGTTTGTATTACGTTATTGTGATATATTTTCGTATTCCGGGATTCATGCTCGATTGGTTAGTTTAAATTTACGAGAAAACGTCAGCGATAAATGTCGGATAAATGGTCTCACATGTTCCATCCATCATTCCTCCAATCTTTCGACCTTATAATACAGTCCACCCACTCATTTTATTATATTGGTTTGTATTGTTATGCCTTTTACCAACTATTTTTTTTAAACAAATGTACGTTTTCAACTTGTTTTGCAGAATTAGAGAGTAGGTATTTGTTTTCATTTTTTTTCACCATTGCAGCCGGAATTCTTTTAACAAACAATTGTTTACAGTGACATCATTAAAGGGGGCATTTGTATTTATTGTCTACCCGTTCAGTTACTAGAATTGGTTTTCAGAGGGGCATTATACCACGTATTAGGTACTGCGTTGCTATGACGGCTCCAATGTCACCATGCATATTATATAGATGTATTAAGAATTTAGGGTAATTTTCAAAGTTAAAAACCGCCAGCCAGACCTAATATAATAAAATAACACAATAATAGTTTCTTTTAATGAATGCACAATGCAAACTTGGTTATGGGGTATATGAAGATAAATAGGGACGTGGGAAAAATAACCAGTCTAATAGGTTTTAGATTAAACACTTGTATTAGGATTATGATTATTTCAATGTTAGTTTAATTATCTACACCAGACTAAGTGCATTGCACTATTAAGTGCCAAGCGTGAGCTGAATGCTAACTGGAATATATAGCAGATAGAATTACCGGCGTATCTAACGTATCATGCTTACGAAACAGGGACCAATATCATTTTCTACTTCCCTAGTTCCTACCATGTACTGGAAATTGGCCAATTAGGTATTAAGTATACCTTGGCTTGGATACCTGGAAATTCCAATTCTTATCACTCACAACACTAATGAGGCTTGTGAACTATATTAATGAATTGAATTCATTGAGATTTTCTCGCCCGTAGGCGAGAACGAGAAGGCCGATATAGGGCCACAACACGGCCCAGCAAGAGATTGTCTTTACCAATATGTGAAGGAAATCTATTGGATTATACGATTGATTGTTGATTTCCGTTGAAACAGCGTGCATAGATGAGGTTGGTGATTTTAGATAGTTACGATGGGGGTACTATAACCATCGGCCCATACACCATATAATTAATATTGTCATCGATTGTATGTATGTATATATGTATGTATTATGTATGTATGTATGTATGTATGTATGTATGTATGTATGTATGTATGTATGTATGTATGAATGTATGCATGTATGTATGTATGTATGTATGTATGTATGTATGTATGTATGTATGTATGTATGTATGTATGTATGTATGTATGTATGTATGTATGTATGTATGTATGTATGTATGTATGTATGTATGTATGTATGTATGTATGTATGTATGTATGTATGTATGTATGTATGTGTGTATGTATGTATGTATGTATGTATGTATGTATGTATGTATGTATGTATGTATGTATGTATGTATGTATGTATGTATGTATGTATGTATGTATGTATGTATGTATGTATGTATGTATGTATGTATGTATGTATGTATGTATGTATGTATGTATGTATGTATGTATGTATGTATGTATGTATGTATGTATGTATGTATGTATGTATGTATGTATGTATGTATGTATGTATGTATGTATGTATGTATGTATGTATGTATGTATGTATGTATGAATGTATTGTGGTTGTATTGTCATTGTATCGATACAAAATTAAACTAAATACAATGCATTGGGAAGAGGTTATTTTACCTATGGTTCAGTGGAGTAAATTATGTTTATCATATTCGTAAACCTAAGACAATGATTCCTAAAGTATAAAAATATTACATGAAAAAAATAATTAAAAAAAAACAACGCTTATATTTAAATGCACTAAAAAGTAAAGAATAAATTTTCGCCCAACAAATTTTTGCCTCACTCGGAAAATAAAAGCGTGGGGCGCTTTCCCTGCATAAACAGCAGAATACTGCAATCTATGTCAATACCGAAAGCGCCCAACGCTTTTATTTTCCGAGTGCGCTTGAAAAGCGTTGTGCGCTTTCCCTGCATAAACAGCAGAATACTGCAATCTATGTCAATACCGAAAGCGCCCAACGCTTTTATTTTCCGAGTGAGGCGAAAATTTGTTGGGCGAAAATTTATTTTTTACTTTTTAGTGCATCTAAATATAAGCGTTGTTTTTTAAAAAAATTATTTTTTTCGTGTAATATTATTTTATACTTTTTAGTCTTAAAGAATCTTGCAATCGAATATATGCTCACTGGACGTGTCCGAATTTAGAAGACTGCATGAGACATTTAGACACTGTGTACTTTTACTTGTTAACTTCACTCGCAAACTAGCGTGCTCGCATTTGCCAACTTGAATTTCGGACAGTTCCGTTCATGCACGATCCAGCGATCGGCCAACAATGACATTCTTGCTGCATAGAAACATATCCGATGCTTTCGTCACGGATATTTGAGTCCCGAACAACCAGCGGTAATTCCAATGCCTGCATGTGGTTGGCCCATCCTCACTTGCTGTGACTAATTTCCCATATGAAGCTAATTGTTTAATTAATTAGTTATGGTGGATTAATTAATTAATTAGTGAATCTGATAATTGATTGATATATTGTAATCTAGAAAATACGTCTGTGTGAAAAATTTCAGCTTGATCGGACATTTTGAAATAAGTGAAATATCGATTATAAGATTCCGTCCAGACAGACAAACACATGAAGCTAATATAAGCGTTGTAATAATATGTGTAATCTCACTATTTTGTAAGTCATTGTTGGCTGGGATCCAGTTATTTTGCGGACGACATTCTAATATGAATACCCGAGGTCGTTGCATAATATACGGTTATCAAAACAGGTTTCCGATTGTGACACGTTCGTAAACAAACAGTGCGATGGATCTAAATGGTCGGCAATTAGTGTTTCATTCACTCGCAAGGCTCGTAATTTAATTGTAGATAAATTGTGGCATCCAACGCGCTATACACGGGGCCGTATCTATATTTATGGCTTCGTAACTGTCAATGGTCAACGCAATGTTTATCATCAGTGATGGGTTCGCTTTGGAACGTTCCAGTACCTTTTTCAAACCGGTATTTCATTCAATACTCTATTTATAGTATTATTGTATGACGTACAGCTTCCGAAATAAAAGTTTGGTTTTAAATATTTTACATTTAACCAGATTTGTTACTAGTAAATATTTTTCAATTACTTAATATTGTATAGAATCTGTCGAAATGGTGTAATATGTCACCCCCCCCCCCCCCCCTAGCCCACAACCCCCCCCCTCCATCCCCTTCTCGTTTGATTTGTTCTTTTTAACGCACGAAACATTTGGTACAATAAATGGCATATAATACAAATGTAATAAATAATAAAAACCTGTCCGTATACAAATAATTAGTACAAATCTCTTGAAACCCACATCGTAAATAACTAAACCCTACAACCAATATCAACAAAAACACAAAACTATTTCAAAATAGTCTCTGTTCGTTATTATCTAGAAACAAAAATAGCTTTATAATAAGAGAAGAAATTAATTTTGTCAATTGTTATTGTGCAATATCTAGATGTGAATTTAATCGAAGACTGTGTAGGCAAAGAGAGCAACAGTGTAGGTGGACATCAACGCCTCAGAGCAGTATACGTGGTTTGGAAAAGTAAGAAATTTGATATATTTGTTTGGATGCTTTGTATAAAATAATTTTTTACTGGACATCGTGAAATTCTTCAAACGTTCAGCTCCACTGAGAAACATCTCGGAAATATTTTCCATCTGTTTGAGAGGAAAAGGATATCAGCACTAAGTTATTAATCAAGAAAAATTAAAGCATTGTTTATAACATTACGTTTCCTTTGGATGTAAAATCGAAATTGAACATTGACTTGAAAATACAAAAATATAATATGTTAAAGAGTTTCCGGAATGTAATCTGTTCATATGTTTTATAACGCAATAATTTTAAATCCCTCAAGAAACTCCTCCTAAACAAAATTGCAAGTTTTTTAAATTAAATACCAAGGCGTTTTTTTTTTATAATACAGATGAGAAATACGAAAAGCAGCCTGTTAGTTCTAAATATTTCGCAATAAAGGAATACAGCCATATTCACCTTCTCTATAAAAGGTTGACAGTTGTTTACTATCTGCGGGAGCCATTAATTCCTAGTCGTATTCACCCACAACAACTGGATACGGGGTAGCTTTCACATTCACTACGTCATTACAATCACAATACAGAATGTTCATTAGGCTGGATTAAGCTTAAAACCCTGCCTGGTGTTTGTTTTTGTTATTGTACTTATTTTACGTAGTATTGACAAACACATCTGTAATTTGTGTTCTTTGTGCTTGTTTCTGTGTTTTAATTGTTATGTTTATTATTTCACGCCAAATGGCAGAATACGCTGTATGTGAAATATTGGTTAAATAAATAAATAAATAAATAAATAAATAAATAAATAAATAAATAAATAAATAATAGCGATTCGGTTGTTATGTTACAACTGTACAATATTAATATTATGCTGTGCTATAACGCAAAGTTCTATTACGCAATATGCTTATTAAACGAGAAAGAGTATTAGTATTATCATCTCATTATTAAAAATATAAAACCATGCCAGATTCGTTTCTTCACCAAGATAGCCTACAACGTAAAGAGATACAAGACGCACGAGCGAAGCGAGCGTCTCCACTATACTTTTATTGTACTCGTTCTGTTTGCTTGTTTTTTTTTTTATAACGCTTATATTAGCATCACGTGTCTCTCTCTCTCTCTGTCTGTCTGTCTGTATCTCTCTCTGTCTGTCTGTCTGTCTGTCTGTCTGTCTGTCTGCGGGGACGGAGTCTTATAATCGATATTTCAGCCATTTCCCAATGTTCAATAATTGAGCTGAGATTTTTCACGCAGACATACTCTTGATGACAATACATCAAGTAATTATCAGATCCACTAACTAATCAATTAATCCATCATAATAAATAAATCAAAATTGTATATGGGAATTGATATTTCACATCACTCGGAAAATAAAAGCGTTGGGCGCTTACGGTATTGACATAGATTACAGAGTTCTGTTGATAGAAGGAAAGCGCCCAACGTTTTTATTTTTCGAGTGAGGCAAACATTTGCTGGCCGAGAATTTATTTTTTACTTCTTAGTACATTTAAATATAAAGCGTGGTTTAAAAAAAGTATTTTCATGTAATATTATTTTGTTTTTATATCTCGCGATAGTGGTTGAACATAGAGTCCGATCAAGCTGAAATTTGGACCATCCACAAGCTTCGTTGTAGATTGAATTGCGTTAGTTTTGTGGCCAAATCGGTTAAGAAGTTACAAAGTTACAATGCAGTTACTAGAAAATATTTTTCTGAAACAACCTGGCGGCGAAATGTGAGATAGCCATATTATTGTAAATTTTCTTCCGGTAGCAATTAAACTTAACTAATGCTTTGCTATACTACTACTAATTTCAGCGCGATCCGATAAGTATTGTAGGTACAAATAACATTAATTGTATCTTTTATTGAACAGTTGCATTGGCAGGACGTATAATAACTATGACAGTAAAAACTCCTAATCTTTACACATTTTTAAAACAGAACAGGTAGAACAGGCGCGGGGTGGCTCACGGAGGAGAACGATACGCGGGAAACAATAGGGCTTGTCGTAGTCACGGAGTGAAGCTGGACCGAATAGGTTTCATTCTGTGACTTCTTCAGGTCTTAGCTCTGAAGATGGGTAGTGTAACCTGCCCGAAATGTCAGCTTTTAAGCAACAATCGACGCGGCTATACCCGAAAGCCAAGTTTAGTGATTAACACATTTTTGTTTTGGTTGTTGTTGATAGTTGTTTTTTGAACAAATATGAACATTTTTATATTGGTGATAATACTATAGTGTTTTCAGTATAACGGCGCTGAACAACAAGGCTTTTTGCGACACTTTGTATCTCTTACATTGAGCAATGACAATCGTTTTGAGAACTTTTCGCTAGAAAGTTCGTAGCATGTATACGCGCTCGCTTATCAACGCGTCACACAGAGCGTTTTCCTAGTAACACGATATATGTAAGATTAAGAACTAAAGACTGTAGGGAAACCATTTCTTAAACTGCAATCGACAGTGAATTTTTATTTATTACTAACTATAAAACGAACAAAACCTTATGATATCGTACATCATACCAGATTTAAATCTTTGATATTATTCATCTTGGAAATTATTACCGTTTTCAATGTAGGTTAGCGTTCTTTATATATTGATATTCCTAAAAATTACGTTGGTTTCGCGTGGTTTCAGACACTGCTTCGTTGAGACTACTCCTTCCCTACCCATATGAAAGCAATGTTAGAATGCCTCGTTATTTCCGTTAACTAGGCATAATGAAAATAATCTCATAATTCAAATGCATGTTGAAGATGTAGGTGTAATCTAGACTGATATGAATGTATGAGCCTGTATTTGTATATGAATGATGTAAGAAAATCCGGAGAGCCGACAAAAATATTATAAAATGTACAGGATCTATTCTGATTTCTGAACATATGCATCGCTTTTCCGATCTATCTTTAACACGCATTTTTAAAAATGGAATTATTTGTATTTTTTTTTACTGTCCTCTTTTGTAAATCAGTTTTTATAACTGAATATGATAAACATTAAATAAATAAAATAAATAATTTTACGAGAAATATGAGGCGTTGTACGTTTGATCTTTCCTATACGTTTGTTGATGTTTTGATATGGGTAGGTAGCTTTTGCACTTAAAGAGAAATACACTTTTTGTTGTAGACAGAATCTCCGTGAGAAACGTGACACTAATTAAAGTGATTACCCTTGAGGTGAAATGATCACGTAATAGGCTGATATGTTAAATGACGATCTTAGCTCTAACAATGTCTAACTGCGCATGCGCCAATAGTGCAGTCAAGTGCATTTCTCATAACCTTCGTTGTACCACAGGCATACATTGTTACCAAGATACGTAAAAACAGGGTTCTCTCTTGAGACGTCAACAATGCATTATTATTCGCATAATGTCGCCCATATTGAATATATAAAGACTATTTTCTGCCTAATGGTAATTTAAATACCGCCTGCTTTCTTCTTTTAGCCATCAATAGCAATGACATGCAGACAACAGGCGATGTATAACACACGGGACAACGCACATGTTACAACGTAAACAAACAAACAAGCAACCATACAATAGGGCGGCCGTGGAGGAACGAGCATACCCTATGCGTGGAAACATGTCGAACCTCCATTGGAGCTACTTACTACTCCATTACTTACTACTCCATTGAAGCTACTTACTACTCCATTACTTACTACTCTATTGAAGCTACTTACTACTCCATTACTTACTACTCCATTGAAGCTACTTACTACTCCATTACTTACTACTCCATTGAAGCTACTTACTACTCCATTACTTACTACTCCATTGAAGCTACTTACTACTCCATTACTTACTACTCCATTGAAGCTACTTACTACTCTATTACTGACTACTCCATTGAAGCTACTTCTCCATTACTTACTACTCCATTGAAGCTACTTAGCTTGGTAACAATATAAAGTCAATTCTATAGTTATACCATAGTGACAGTGTAAGAATCTACCCTGTAGGGAAACTCCGCCGCATTGAACAGCTTGCGCACGGCTGCTTTCCCTGAGACATTAGCGCGCTTAGTGGTCAAATAGTTGACACAGTTGGAAGACCTATCTACTACCTCAAGTTGAAGTATTACTACGTTACCGACTCTTAACGTACCACTATGTTAGGCCTACAGCCCCAAAGGTTCGAGACATGTTTATGTTTTGTTAACTTTAGTAGTTTACATAAATCCGGCATTACGATAATTTTTTGTAAACGGCGACTTTCATTTCAAGCCGTCATAAAGTAATGAGACAGATACACTCAACATATGACACCGTATATTGGAAATCAGTTCCTGTAACTTAATGTAAATGTAAATCTTAATAACTATACACAATATTGAAAAAGTGGTTACTACCATCATCTATGTTCCGTTACAACTAAACGCTAGATTAAAAGTTCTCAAATATTTTAATCCTAACGGTTTTTATTTTGGAAGTTTGTTTATCAAACGACAACCGCAATTGTAATACTTGAATTTTTGTTAATCCAGTTTTTAGTTTGTTATTGGTTATTATAGCCAATTGATTAATATTGTTTAGGTTGCGCGGTTTTATGAGGCTTAAGCGTTGGAACATGATGATTCCCCCCACCCCCTAAATGGTGAATCACAATAGGTTGTAAGGCGTAAGGTAATTGTTTACCTATTACTTTAATTCATAATAATTAAAAGTGTGATGACATTCCAAGAGGAAATGTTATGTAAACCAGCTTAATTACACACATTACAGCTGGCCAATTAGTCGCGTATAAAGAGTGAGCATGGCTCGAGTTTATAGGGCAAGTGAAAGGCTAAATGTATCCCGTACATCGCATTAAACAATTAACATCAATAAAAACAATTTGAAATATTTAAAACATATTGTTAACGGCTTGACGATAGACAAACATAATTGTGTAGACATTATGACAATATACTGGATGGTTTGGTTGATTGGTTATACATATAGATACATTTGTATTTACTACCTACCCTCTCAACTTATATTACGTAATTTTCAGTAGGGAACATAACACTATGAATATATATATGTGTGTCACGTAGCTATGACAGTTCCAAATTCATCGTATACAATATACAATGTGTAGGCTATATTGATGAATTTGATACATGAATTTGAAACTATCTTGTTCTGCCACTGCCAGAATCAAATTAATATATGTAAGTAAATCTATGTCCGGAGTCTGGGGACGAAATAAGATCGGATGCCGGTAAAGAGTGGGACATTTGTCATATTCCCTGATGCTATGAAAATTTACATACAACAGTTGATCGTAGTGTAATTCTTACTAACTTTAAAAAAAAGTTTAAAACTGGTTAACGAATCCATTACAAAAATTATGTATTTAAATTATATTGCAAGTAGGTCTACATTAGTTTTGTAAACAAAAGATACATTCAAACTAAGATTTGTTTTTAAATGCCGACCTATAAAAAACGTGCTTATTATTGAACATGAAAAATGAAATATAAAATACATATTATAATTAAATATTTATTTTTAAAAAATTTAAAAATGAAATAACTATTGTTATAATTATTTTCATTGTATCAATAATTTCTAAATAATCCTGGGTGTTTCGATTGTATTACCTGTATTTATCACAATGCTCCCTGATGTATCTTGTGGTAAGCTTGTTACCGTTGATTGCACCACCCACAATCACCACTGTCTTCGTTAGAACCAGACCGGTGTCGACAACCACTTGTTGCTTACTGAAGACTTGTGACAAGACGTGGTCACTAGATCACTACTGAGCGAGGGGTTGGAGGGGGAGGAGGGGGGGGGGTCAAGGGAACTCCGACCCCTCCTCAATGAAAGTGCTAGTCGCACTGCATCACCTACCGCCTGCCTAGACCAGTCTCCAACCATCAGGAAGACGATAAAGATCTGTAGGTCACACGTTACGTAATAAATATCACGCATTAATGAGTTCGGAAACGCTCGGGTTGTTTTGGTGATCGTCGAGACACAAGGTCGTAGTTTACTCCTGTTTAATTCCGCCCACGCTGTTTTGTAACATGATAAATGTGTGGATAGTGGACATGTGTACGATAAGCTCCTAGGCTACTTCTACGGAATTCCACCCAAGGTAGTCACAAGACAATAGGGCACTAGCAACACCAAAAGACAACAATGAAACAAATAAATTGAATCAATGGACAAACAACAAGCTGTCAAAAAATAATGTCGTCTGATTTTGGAGAACAAAACAAAAAACAAACAAATACACATACAAAACTTTCACTTAGTCGTTGTCTATCATCAAAAGTTTTAAATGGCGAGCAGTTACTATTGCTACACTTGTTTTTATTTCTATGGTTGCAATTTTATTATTTTGACAGCTGATGGTTTGTCCATCAGTTCAATTCATTTGTTCCATTGTTGTCTTTCGGTGTTGCAAGTGCCCTATAAGGAGGGGAGGGATACTCTCAGTATTAAAATATCACGAAATTTTAATTTTTTAAATTGTATCTCATAATACTATACTCTAAACCGAAAAACTGAGGGCACAGCGCACTGTGGTTGGCAAGCCCTTAAAATAGAAATATCAAATATTATTACCATTATGGTAGTTATTTTGATTATTTAGTTCATTATTAGTAACAAAAATTTAATAAAAATAACCTCACTGATTGTAATGTAAGATACATTTAACACTCTGTATTTAGGGGTAACCAAACCACAATGCACTTTGGCCTCTGAGTTTCGATTTTGCGTAGTATTCTTGAGATGTTATTATGCCAACGTTGTTAGGTTTCAAACAAGAGTCTACCCGTTTACACTTAGGGTTATATAATATTAATACGGCTTGTTCTATATTGTATTAATAAAGACGCTGAGACGCTCGATGCGTGATTGTACCTGCGTTCCTAGCCCTGGATTTACAAACATGCCCGACTCCTAAATTGCAAATCTTTGTGACATAAATGATGCCTAAATGTCGTTCTGCAAAATCTTGAAGATACAATATAGTACAATTTCAACAATATAACCTAGAATATTTAATTTCTGAATGTCTAGTATCAGACCCAGCGATGATTTATCTTAGTATCATTTTCTCAGCTCAGGAGATAAGTGGCTTTGTGAATTCAGGCCAAATAACTGGATTTTTTCTCTGGATTTGGATTTTTGAATCCTTTCTTGGGTGCAGATGCGGTTAACCAACGCAGCGGGTTGCTTTGGATAATGCAAGACTGAGAAACCATTTCGTAGTACTTTCAATTAAAAAATGTCAGACCATAGGATATTGATTGCGTCGCTCGCTAAACTTTGTTGACAAATTGAATCTATAAACTTTTAATGGTCAACAGATCTAACAAAGTTATAACGATTTTGTGATAAATTGTGTGACATTTTGATAGGACGAACCCAGACTAAACTATTGATGGCGACGCGACGCCGTATTTTAGCGAGCTCTAACGAACTTCTAACAATACAAACGAGTTCTAACGAAGCTCTAACGTTTGTGTCGAGTTGAACAAATGTGAGGGCCGAACTGCACGGGGGTCTTTCAGCCACCTCTTTTGTTCCATCTCTAAAATAGGCTAATGAAGGTTTCTTGTTTGACGGTGATATAATCATTTGCATGGGCTGAACTAAAAACAAAATTATTCGTATTTTGTGACAAAAGAGTACGTTTATTGAACTATTTGGTGAACAACGATGTACTCAACAGATAGATTACATGATTTCGGACCCTTTACCTCCTCTTACTCTTTTTTGTGGCTCGTTGTTCTAGTGCGGGTTTTCCTTCTTCGAAAGCTGTAGGTCCCGGATTCGATTCCAGGTTCGGGCAGGAGTTTCAATGTTGACTCAATCTATCTATAATATGATACTGGTGTAAGTTATATACGTTAACGTATACGGTGACTTGGAAGCCGTCTTAGCAACAGAGCACATGGTACCGTATATTATATACCTGTTCCCCATTGAAAATCAGTGCAGCTCACCGTAATTGAGTGGGTTAAACTGTAAAATACACATTTATTTATCCACCTATTTATTTATTTATTTGCGACAGGCAGACCTACCTAGGACAATGGACATACTCCAGCTAAACGTGGCCAAACGAGGGAAAATAGTACGAAATTGAAGTTGAAGTTGAAGTTCTTTTTTATGCAAACATAGAATAGGTACCTGTTTTACAGTATGTTTGGCTTCTAATGAGTGCAATGCCCTCGCAGGCAAGGAATATCGTCGTGTGAGTACTTATTTCGTCCATATCCGCTTTTTCGCAGACGGAGAAAACGGGGTTTGAATTTAAAACTGCTGGTACTTTTATCTGTTACAAGGCATCCACCATTTTTGAATTCTATTGTTCAAGTATGGATACAGTATAAGTATTTTCATAATAACAAAACATTTTGCTTTTGTAATTCCCCCAGAACAGGGCACTCATTGTTGGATATGGACTACAGCTCCTGACAAAAATGAATAAATTTTTAGTGCTTATTTCGTCCATATCCGCTTTACTCTTATTTTGATCGTATTAGGTGTACCTTGGATAATAATTTATTTATTTGATGACTTAGTAGTACAAGGCACTTGATTTATCATAAAAATAATTTTTTTATCAATTTATTAATGTTTAAAGTCGATCCACTGTTTACCCAACTTTTTGTCATTGTGCTACAAATCATGTTGAATATACACTTAAATATCATGTTAAATATTAGCGAAAAATAAAGTAGTTCCATCGACTACTTTTTTTAATATAAATATTTGAAATCCGTCGATTTCCCTATCCCCTACCATTGAAACTGTCAAAAATCATACACTTTCGAATATAAAGCATCGACTAAGTAGATACTAAACATTTGTCATTTTCTTTATTTTATACTCAATTTGAAGATAATTGAACGACAATTCTAAATATGTATATATGAATACAATCTCTCGACTCGTTTTCGGTCAATATTGGCTTCACTACAAGAACATTTGATGGGAAATCGGGCGAGCCGTGAAACTATGGCAACACTGCGTGCGATGACGTCATTTCTCTTTGAGCCCGCGTCCGCCTCGCGTCAAAACATGAGCTGGCTGTCACCTTTCCACGATGCGACGTGACTAGACTTTTTCTTATTTACATTTACTGTCGCTTATTTCCAATTAACATTTTGCGTCGTACAAATAATGCACTCAATTCAAATTGAATTGGCACAGTTAGAAACGGGAATATATCTGAATACGGTACGTGAGGCCTAGCCTAGGCCACCTTTATTTAGATTAGGCCTAGGCCTATATTGCCTACAATGATCCGAAATGAAATTCGTGTATTGTACGTCCGTAAACGCAAACATTTTCCCCAATGTAGATATGCTAAGTATAGTATGCCAGGAGGCATCTGTATAATATGAAAGAAAATATGCCAAGCCCTAAGACCACTCAAGGACGTTTTGTGATCATTTGACATGTGCAAGGCCTAGGCCTTCCATTTATGTAGCCCCCCTACACGAATTTGAAATCATTTACATCCATTGCATGCCTTCACATGTCCTAGATGGACTTAAGTTACTTGAGATCACTTCGTCAGGTAAACAATTGCACAAACAACATGATACGATACAAAATATACAATCCTATCATTTTCTTTTATCGTAATAAAACGTCCTCCGCTTCGTATTCCGTATTTTTTCGACGCTTTTTTCACCATAGGACAATAACAATGTCTTTGCAGCGTTGCCAAGTATAATGGAGGCTGGCAATACTGTCAACGAATATTAAAAACGAGTTTTTTGTTTCCTTGGCTTTGTAATTCAATTTAGATTTGTATCCATTATATAAGTCTATAATTTGTGAATGTGTTGTGGTGTAATTAAAGCCAAAAGCGAGATAAGAAGTTGACTTCTATTTGGAGTTTTGATGAACTAATTTCGTTTTTAGGGATTGGCTATTCTGCAGTCAAACTAGTGTCTAGAATCATGCCATTATAAATAACTGCATTTTCGTGTAAATACTGGATTTTAAAATAGTATTCTTACTTGATTACTGAATATATTTTACATTTTATAGTAATTTAACATAATAATTGTCAAAGAAATAGTTGTTTGTGATTTTAAACAAATATTAAAATCATTGCTTGAAACTGGTAGTTTGATCAATGGAACGACTTTAACCTTATAAAATTAGATTTAAAAAAATAATAAAAAAATTATAAAAATGCTTTAATATGCCAACAAAAACCAAAACATTAGTTATAATTACAGTATACACTGATAAAGATGTTGTAATCGTTAGGCGATTGATTAGGTTCCTTTACAAGGCACTTCTTGGAAACATAGTTATTGTCATTTTAGCGTAGGCGAGGGACATTATGGATATTCCTAGGATTTTACTGGGACACGTTGAGAATAAGCAAAGTGGGAGGAACCCACACCATGAGGAAGGGGCAGTGGTGGACCTGTGCAGCTACAAAAATGACAATGATCCTGGCTCAGAAACTATGAACACACGTCGCATAACTGTCAGTGAAAAGGATAGGGTGCGACAGAGGTAGGGGTTAGGTTGCCATTTGGGCATTAGCAAAGGAAAAAAGAGAATGAAATTATGAGTGAGATATTATTATACACAACACCCTCGTTGCAGGCACCGGTCACCACGAGGAGAAGGAACTACCTAGACTGGGTTTAATTGCTTGCAATGTAATATTAAAATATTAGATGGCAAAGAACTACACAAGAAATGATATTAATGATCTGATTTCAAATTTGTTTTTATTAATAAAACGATTTTTTAAGTTTTAACTTACAAACAAGTAACTACAAGTACGAGTACACACAAGATTCTAAAGATTATTATCCCCGCTTATTATTAACAATATAAACAAGCGGAATGATTAAAATTAAAATCATACTCCAAAAATTGCTTCTCTCATTCTTCGATTGGATATTTATGACAAGTGGATGAGACGTTTGTAGAACGAATAATTTTTGAAGCCTCCGGTCACACGTCACCCCCCCCCCCCCCCCCCCCCCAGCAATGATCGCTACTCTCAGAACGGATTGCCTGTACATACTCAGCCCACTCGCAATCCCTTCCGCAGTCCGGGCAATTGCTGATGAGTAGAGTACACTGTTTTATTTAAAGAACTTATATTAGAATCTTATCACATTTCCGTCAATACAATTAAAATAAAACATGTTAATATTGGGCCCGTATTCCCCTTCAAGTAAATTTTTTGAAGATGATTACGGACCTCCCCTTCCACCCGTCTCACAGTTTACTTGTGCAGGAATAATACTACTTGTACAACTGCCTACTGTTCATCCCGCCAACTTTATATTTCCACTTCGGGCACTGGTCAGGCCTACTCAGTAGGCCTAGGTCCAATATCTAGGGTTAATATAAAATTTGTTTTTGAACAAGCTCAATAACTTACAGAGTCTATGCCTAGAAATATCAAGAAGACAAACTCGTTATCTGAAATCCAGTTCCTTGGCAAGTTCGGTGCTGGAGATGAACTCAGATATTGCGATAATATGTAATAAACACCTTGCCAAATCGGCTGTCAGCAAGCTCACAACGCAGAACACACGAATGGAAAATCCTCTGAATGCCATCGCAACTGTTCGTAGTGGCCGGCCGATCAATCCCGCGGTTCTGATTGGTGCATGTGGATATGGCTCAAATAAGCACTGACATTTATTCCAACCTCGTGGATATGGATCAAACAAGCACCGAGATAATCGACAGTAATAAAAAAATTCACCCAGAGATTGCGGAAATGGATTAAATACGCATTGACAATATGCAATACCATAACAACTTAAAAAAAGTGAAAAGTGGATATGGACGAAATAAGTACTAACACGACGATATGTTTGGCTCCTATTGAGTGCACCTGCACTCGCAGGCAAGGAAGGCATAGTCGAAGGAAAGGTTACACACCAACAAAAATATTTTTAGACATATGTTTTCTAATTTAGCATCTAAATAGCCAAAAACACGCATGCTATTCTTTGAGTCTATCCATTAATTGACTTAATTTGCATCATTGCCAAAATAATATCTCTTTAACCCTTGACTAGTACTCTTATTTTTATATATATATTACTGGTATAGTGGGGTCAAACATGACCCATTTTTAATTCTAATTTTGAATTG
Organism: Isoperla grammatica; assembly: GCA_945910005.1. Taxonomy (NCBI): domain Eukaryota; kingdom Metazoa; phylum Arthropoda; class Insecta; order Plecoptera; family Perlodidae; genus Isoperla; species Isoperla grammatica. The sequence continues at coordinate 18,546,923 of OX246740.1, forward strand.
ATAAAATATCAAGAAATGTGAATGATTATACTCAGGTCGTCTTAATATATATTTTATTCATTGTATTACAATCATGGATTGATTTTCGAACAACAATGATCAAGTCACACAATTTTTAAGGAAATAAAGCAATTTTCAATCTAATCAATAGTGGATTATAATTAAATTTGTTTAAACAAATTCGATTTTTATTTTTAATCATGCGTGACTATTTATGTTCAACATATGTTCAAATCATTCTCTGCAAAATTAAAAACAGATTTCATTTTCATCAATATTGTAAAATACTGTGAAAACGAAAAAGTCCCGTAAAAAGTATCCTGGGGTATGTTTTACCACACTATAATTAATTGCCGTTAATCGCTTAGGAGAAACACAAAAACACAACCACTTCCTTCGACGCCTGAGCGGGAACTGAGCTGAGATTACCTCATTCGCCAGCGTCTTACTAGAAAGCCCTGGTGGTCAAATATAGAACTATATCGTGATGGGGTCCATACAGACCCCACCATAGAGGTCTGCACGGGCCTAAATATAGAAGGCCGGCCCGGGCCCGGTATTTCAGGCCCGGGCCCGTACCGGCCCGTACTGAGTAAGCTAATCAAAGCCCGGGCCCGGCCCAGGCCCGCTTGAAGTGTAAATTGGCCCGTAAAAGCCCATTCAACTGTTAAATCAGAAAGTTGATTGTTGTAGTATTTGGCAAGGAATACGAACGCCAGGGTGAGAATGAAAAGGAGATTAGATAAAACGAAATTAGGAACTATTGCCAGTGAAAGTAGGTCACAAAAGAAGAATTACAACAACAATTTTGGAATTGAAAGTTTATAGTATTACGGGAAATTAATGGTAAAAGAACATTCATTTTATTTCATTGCAATTAGCATTTACAAAAATTTGAAAAAACGTAATTCAACGCTCAACGTAATACATTCTTCAAGTTTCCCGGTGTGTTGTCTATTATCATCTATCGATAGTATATATTGTCCTAGGTCGTTTGGCTGTAATAATCAAGATTGCTGCCAAGTTCCTGGCACACCCTGGTATGCTACATACAACATACTAATAAATAATTGTTCGTACCCACAGTATAAAGATCGCGCGGAATAAGCATATGTTGGTCACATGTCTCAATAACTCCATACAACATTGAAAAAGCAAAAAATGAATACTACATGAAAAACAGTTGTTGGTTTGAGTAACCAAAGCTGTTACATTTAGTTGACTTTAGTCACCTTTTTTATTGACTTTATTCGAAAGGTAATTAACATTGATGATAATAATTAAAATAATAAATTAATATGCATAAAAAAAGAAAAATTGATAACTATAAAACTTCTTTACTGTACAACATATACAATACATTGATAATATAATACACTTTATTTTCAAACAAATGGTTTTTATACACAGTATACTTATTATGTGTATGTTTGTTATAGCTTATTTATGCGTTTGAAATAAAATGCAAAGTAAGTTTTGTCCATTAGGTGGTTTCGCAAGATTGCAGTAGAGCATTTGGCAAATTCCCGGATTATGTCCACACATAAAATCTCATGAAAAAAAGAAACTTTGTAAACCTCCTATTTCTAAACCAAAACTGAGCTTGAAGACAACGCCCTTTTGTAGTTATACTAAACATATTGAGAACACGTCTAACTTCTAATGTAGTAATGTATATATTATTCCCAGATTAAACTTCTTCGTACTTTATGGCTTGTTGTTTTGTGCAAATTGAGATCCAGTCCAGAATAGTAGGAAAACGCTCTGTGTGACACGTTATACGTGTACGTCAGTACACAGTTACCGTCGTTGTTCAATCCGTGCGCTAACTACTACCATTGAGTTTATGAGTGAACACTATAAGTACACATATTAGTACATGTACACCATTGAGATTATTAGTGTATTCCAATGAAAGTTTGTATGTGGCGGGATAGAGCTGGCAGCCTCCCTCGTGTGGTAGCGCAGAGCCACCTCTATCGGCTCCAGACTTCTGTGCAGCAAGTTTGTATGTGGCGGGATAGAGCTGGCAGGCTCTCGTGTGGTAGCGCAGAGCCACCTCTATCGGCTCCAAACTTCTGTGCAGCAAGTTTGACTAGCCCAAAACGAGGAGCAAAAGTCGATGCGTGACTTTACCTTGGCTTAACAGGGTCAAGAAATACGTAACTATTACGAGAATACCCGGCAGTGCAAGTCAGTTTCGCTTCCACCAGGTCGGGTCGGGAGGGGCGTAGGAGGGGAGGGGTATTGTTTTATGGTGGTTGATCGCGGTTTCCCGGTAATGAAGTCGCCGTAATTAAATTTTGCAATGCATGCTGGGTAGTAGCGTTTAGGTTTATTTATTCACGGACGGCTTTCACGGCTTGCTAACAGATTGTTAGGAAAATGTTCGCGGGACATATTCACAGTTTAAACAAAAGAATAGTTTTAGATTAATAATACAGCGGGCAGAATATTATTTGTATGCCCTATTGCTCGCTTAGCTTTTTCTGTTGGTGAAATTAATAATCTGCATGCATTAACTCCGTTCCATGGAAATTTTTTACCAGTGAAGAACGCGAAAAAGTACAAAATAACAGTAATGTTAAACATTTTATTGTGGCTTTTAATGTTGTAGATCTACATGTTTATTAAACCATTATCTTAATAACCTGAATGTGAGGTTAGCGTATACTAAATAAATCTTGTAGCAAGGCTGAAATTAGCAATCACAAATGTATAGAAAATAGAAATAGATCGAGCAGTTTTACTGAAAATTTATAATGAGGTAAATTTAAAATCTAATGTGTCATGTGAGTAAAGAAATACTACTCATGGTATTCTGAAAACGTGTTCAGACTCACTAAAATAAGTAAAGCCGTTCGTGAGTAAAGGTTCTACTTAAAAAAAAAAAAAAAACTTAATTCAATATTAACAGTATCGGGATTGCAATCGCAATACGGAAATCGTGAAAAAGGTTATGTACATGGTTCTTATGGCGCTGTTCATACTAGAATCGTACTGTCGTAATGATTTAGCATGAGAAGATGTACGATTGCGATCCTGATCCCGATTACGACAAGGATGCTGACAATAATTGTGGTTGGAGCTTATTGATTTTCAAAAAATAGTACTTTGTAACTATACTGCGCAAAACTTATCAAAAAGATCCAGAAAAACTTAGATTTTCTTCCTCTAACGAACGAAAACAGCCCTCGGGAAACCATCAAATACATTTTAATTATCATGGCATGAACTCATTACCTATGTGGCCGCAGTCCTTCGTGGAAAACTACGACACTAGTTTTGAGTTTTCCACCGCAATATGGAATGATAAACTAGTCTCATTTATGATCGTTAGGGTTGAGTTTTCCCGACCCAGTCATTTCGGTTCGGGCATTGTCGGCCCTCTGCCGACCCGGCCCATCCATCTTCGGAGGCCCCAAGCGCCCTCACGCCCGTCACCCTAATGGGTCAATACTGTTATTCCAAGAATTGCGAATGGAATATTTGTTGCAAATTTTCGTTTTCCTCGTACTAGTGTAGGTTTAGTACAATCCGGTTCAAGTAAGTCCCCTTCGTAGTGACCGGTGCCCGCATAAAGGGCTCTCGTTCATATCTTTTGACATTTCTTAATCCATCTCATAACCTTCATCATCTTTCCTCTTCCAATCTTCTACATATCGGCCCTCTTTACCATCTAAACCCCCCCCCCCCCCAACCCCACCACTTCCTTCCTCACCCCCGCAAACCACGCCCACAACTTGATTTCTAATTATGACGACCCCAGGGATGTGTGACAGATCTGATTAAGCCGACGATATTAAATATTATGTAAGTAGTACTTCAATTTTATAATCGACATTATTATTAATTTTATTGGTTGTAGGTATGACACGAGCTCGTACAATCTCGGTCAAAACTGGTTTTATACGGAAGATTACGGATGTAATGTATTTCTATCTATACAAAGGAAGTATCTATTTATATATTTATAGGAAGTATTATTAGTATATTATTATATTATATATTATATAATTATTATTATTATTATTAATTATTATTATTATTATTATTATTATTATTATTATTATTATTATTATTATTATTATTATTATTATTATTATTATTATTATTATTATTATTATTATTATTATTATACTTATTATTATTATTATTATTATTATTATTATTATTATTATTATTATTATTATTATTATTATTATTATTATTATTATTATTATTATTAATTCACATTTTAAACTTTCGCGGCCCGGTAATAATGAGATAAAATTATAACTTGAACGGGATGTTTCGCCGCGTCGTGGGTGATAAGGTGGCTTACCTCGACGTTTCGTCCCTTCTGTGAGGGACATCTTCAGGAGTGCCTAGCGCGTTCCCTAAGTCGACCACTCCGCCTAGGTTCTCGCCGGACACTGAGGGGGTGACTGTCAGGTAGTATCTTGTTTAACTTCACTCGTTTAATAATAATCATTATTAATTAACAATAATATAAAATTATTATTAAATAAATAAAAATAAATAAATTATATTTCAATTCTATCCACTCAGTAACAATTATGACTGATTTTCAGTGGCACACTTCAATTTAAAGCGACTGAGCCAACCCTGTAGGCTCCGAACACCATCGACTAGTGAGCGATAACCAACCAAAGATCGATATTTAAAATGAAACATGTGAATCAGTCGTTGGACAATGGACAGTGCAAACACTTGCGGATAAAACATGTGAATCAATGGTTGGACAATGGACAGTGCGAACACTTGCGGACAAAACATGTGAATCAATGGTTGGACAATGGACAGTGCGAACACTTGCGGTTGCGGACAAAACATGTGAATCGATGGTTGGACAATGGACAGTGCGAACACTTGCGGTTGCGGACAAAACATGTGAATCAATGGTTGAACAATGGACAGTGCGAACACTTGCGGACAAAACATGTGAATCAATGGTTGGACAATGGACAGTGCGAACACTTGCGGACAAAACATGTGAATCAATGGTTGGACAATGGACAGTGCAAACACTTGCGGACAAAACATGTGAATCAATGGTTGGACAATGGACAGTGCGAACACTTGCGGACAAAACATGTGAATCAATGGTTGGACAATGGACAGTGCAAACACTTGCGGACAAAACATGTGAATCAATGGTTGGACAATGGACAGTGCGAACACTTGCGGACAAAACATGTGAATCAATGGTTGGACAATGGACAGTGCGAACACTTGCGGACAAAACATGTGAATCAATGGTTGGACAATGGACAGTGCGAACACTTGCGGACAAAACATGTGAATCAATGGTTGGACAATGGACAGTGCGAACACTTGCGGACAAAACATGTGAATCAATGGTTAGGCAATGGACAGTGCGAACACTTGCGGACAAAATGTCATCGTTGTATTTGTCCTTATCGCTGTCGTAATAGTTTGCCTTGATCGGGAATCGAACGCGGGTCCTTGAGCTTTAGGTATCGACGCTCTATCCGCCTGTAAAAAATACACAATCTTGAAAAAAATAGTTTTTAAATTTTGATTTCGAATGGTTTTTCTCGTCCCCGCAAAATAATGATCACGGATTGTCCAGCAGCTCTCCCAGGGTTTTATTGAAATACGTCGTCGCTCGTCGGGTCAAGGTCAGACACCGGGGCGAACTGGGGGGGGGGGGGGGGGGGTTCGCGTTCGAGGGCAGACATTAGGGGCCTACTCCCCCTTTATTGATGTCAGTCCAGTATTCACTGTTCCCTTTTCCCTTTTTCGAGATCAGCAAGAATTAATATAACATTCCTACGCAAACATTCCATGGCTCCTTATAACTCTAAAATGTCTTTGCTTTTTTGTATGTTTATTCAATTTTGTTATAATACTAATTTGAAGCCGAAGAGAATAAAATCTTGCTTCACCCTGTAAACAAAATAATAAGAATTTAGTAAATCTACAAGGTGTGCATAAAAGTCAAAGCGAAGAAAATAGCCGAGTATAGAGTTGTTTGGAATTAGTGTCGTTTGAATTGTTTCCCTCCATCCCATCCCTCAGCCTCACTTGTTACGTCACTACAATACACGTCACGAGCGTTATCAGCAGACATGTTGTTGGAAAGCGCTCACTGCAGTTGGATCCAGACCGTGGAGGTGAATACATGTGAGACAATAGACGGTCATCGTGAGGAGTGCGGCTTCCCTAACATGTTCCCCGGCTTCCCTCACATTCCCTGCATTTCTTCCCTCCTCCTCAGTCCTAGCGTTCACCGCCCGGCGAATATATATTCTGTGTGTCCGTGCTAAACACGGTCAACTGAAAGTAAAATTCAAATTAATAAACCGTAAAATTAATTTGTCGATCAAGTTTTCAAGTCCCATCCCAATATTCCGTTCGAGATTGAGAATATAATGTGGTGCACAATGAAGATAAAGTACTAAAGACTATTATAGTGGCCCAACGTTAGTATTATCATGCTTACGACAGCTGCCAGGGCTGCCTGAAATATATTACAAGCCTTCAAAAACGACAACTTGTCTCTAATACAGTTTTGGAGTGGAGTGCTCGTTGTTGATCATGATCATTGTTGAGCTCTTGAAGGTAACCAAATCAAATAGTACATATACGGACAAGAAAATGAATTTTATTCCTATGATATACCTTTAATCATCCGTACAAGTAGGCCTACTTTTTTTTTTTTTTTTTTTTCTCTTTAAAGGTCGGTATGCGAATACGTACATAGTGTAGTGAATGAAATAGTGCGAAACGGTTTCTCCGCACCCAGGCTCCCACGCACACATGCGCACAACACAGCCGCAGACATGGGACATCCAAGTACTGGTCGTAGTATTAATTGTCCTCCATTTGTTGCAGGAGTAACGGGCGCTGGGTCAGACGACCGCAGATAACGTGGAGCTAATGTCTCGTGCGCAGTGATCATATCACGCCTCGTTACCCCCGCCCGCCGCAATCACTACGCACAAAACAATTAGTATGCGCAATCCACGTCGCTTAGTCGGCGCGATTACATCTTGCAATAGTTTCCCTATCAAACCAATGGCTTAGTGACAATGCGCGCGTGATTCTGATTTAGGAGTTCGCCGGTTCGATTCTACCTACTTACAATTGGGAATTAAGTTTCTTCCTGAGTCATGGCGAATACTGGGAGAGTCCTACTGCTATATCAACGTAAGTAGTCTCATACTTACGAAATCGCTGAGTTCAAAAGTACCAACAAATAAATAAATAAATAAATAAATTCACATTTAGAGTCTACCCACTCATAGTAACTAAACTGGTTTGCAGTGGGGGACTTTAATTTAAACTGACTAAACCAACCCTGAAAGCTTCGAATACCATCGACGAGTGAGTGATAACCAATCAAAGATCGATATTTCAAATACGAAACATATGAATCAGTAATTGGACAGTGCGAACACCCGCGGACAAATGCCAGAATCAACAAGGCCGATTCAGAACAACTTTGAATTTATTGAGTGCTTCGCTGCTAGGACGGCTCCAATGTCACCGTTTACTTATTCCTAAGCCAAGAAGTAATGGAATTGAATCCACATTAGAAGTTAAACAACTTCTGCCTGAAGCGGGATTTGAACCCGGGACCTTCTGCATTGGAAGGAGGGATGCTAACCACTGGACCAACTACAAGCAACCAACTTGATTTTATATTTCTCTAATTCCTAGCCGTCTGCTAGAAATGTATTAGTGGCATGTTTATACAAGCCATCAACAACAACTTGCCACTAATACCGTTTTGGAGTGGAGTGCTTGTTGTTGATTTTGATCATTGTTGAACTCTTGAAGGTAACCAAATCAAATAGTATACGGATAAGAAAATATATTTTATTCCTATAATACCATTAAAATTTCATCCGTACGAGTACTTTTAAACAAAAATAAGTTAGCTAAAAATAAATAAAAACATAAAAACAACAGTACCACAACCACAAGACATAAATAATACTTAAAAGTGAATTAAATACACAAAAATAAAATAAGTAAAATGTTAATCTTTATTTACGTCGTTGTAATGAATGGATAACACTGAGAAGGCCTAAAGGAAGCCTATACTTGAGCTAACGTCAATGTTGTTAAACGTTAGCAAGAAGTCTTGAGCAAACACACCGCGTTCCTCTGGCAGCTTGAAATTGAAAGCAAACCTCACAGCAACTAAATGATAGAACAACACTGTTGAATCTATCTACTTACGGATACGAGACGCATGGGGCATGTCTTTGCCCTCAAGTGTCCAGCCTATATACTAGTTCCAATAAGACGATAGGCTCAAACCGACCTTAAATTCACATCTATTGCCTCGTTCATGCACGCTGTTTTAATTTAAATCAACAGATTCTTGGCGATATTTCACTCTAAGTAAACGTTAAAACTTGTAAAACTTGTTGTAGGCTTTCGCGGCCCGAGTCAATATTAATAATTCTTGGCTGTCGGGTGTCGCCGCGTCTGTCGTTTATTAAAACCTGACGTTTCGGACTATGCAATTAGTCCGAAACGTCAGGTTTTAATAAACGACAGACGCGGCGACACCCGACAGCCAAGAATTATTAATAAGTAAACGTTGTTTTCCGTTTCGTTATAGTAGAATGCACAACTAAGTCACGACCGCTGTGTTAGTAATTCCCAGGTATCCAACCGAAGGTCGTCCTGTTTTAAGTAGATGGTAGGAACAGAGAAGTAGAAAATGACGTTAGTACTTTTGGAATCTGTTATTTTACAAGCATGAGACTACGGGCAACTTTCTGAAGTTCTGTTCTGAGTTCTGAGGGACTGCAAGAGAAAATCATGGAGCGCTTATCCAACCCGCTAAGTAAGTCCGTAAATAAGCAGCACAAACCAAATGTCTAAAGTAAAAGGTTTACTTGTAGTTATATCCTTGTGTGAAGCTGTGCAATTGGTGCGACCAAGCTTGCACCAACCTCCACGTCGCGACATCTTTCATCTTCTCGTTGTGAACTTGAAGCACCCTGATAAATAGTTGATGAAGATAATTATTACGGACCCCCCGAGGCCTTTGACTTTGTCGGAATACAACGCTGTCGCGTATTACCCGGGTACGCCTCTACCCGGGTACGTCGGTCTCTGTGGGAGTGGAATCACTTATTTGCTGAGGTTTGGATTTACTCAGAAGAGGGGTGGCTGTTGCGCTGAGCCCCGGGCACAGTTCAAGTGACAAGAGTTGGCAGACGTGCGTTGTGAGTCGAGAAGGCGCAGTGGTCTAGCACAGAGCAACAGACTGTTCTTGTCAAACCATAAATATTATTTTAAATGATATTCTACTTTATTCCGTTATTATTCTTCTTCCTAGAAACATAATACACTATCCCATAAATGACGTCAATCTATAATATAATATTTATATTTAAATTATAACAAAAGTTATAAATAGGTAGGCTAAATTTGTTACAGCTAATTTGGTGATAAATAAATACACTTAGAAATGTTATTTGTTTGGTGTTACTATTATTACTACCCACCTTGATTTAATTGTTTCTTACTACTCTTTAAGTAATAATGTAAATTGTTTTGCCATGACATCCCATTGACCTCGAATAAATCTGTCTGACTTTCAGAGTTGAGACTTTATGGAAAGGTATTCGTAAAAATTTGTAGTAGCGTAATATCCGTCCCAACGTACCAGACCACGTGATGGGGGGGGGGGGGGGGGGGGTGACGTGATTTGTTGGAGTCTGGAGACAGGATACTAAATGGCACATTTTTGAATTGTGAAAACCCAGCCTACACACACACAATACTAGAAGCCACCGCAGTATAATTTAAATATAAAAATACTGTTTGTCAGGGGAAGAAAGAACAGGAATAATGTTTTCTTAATTTTTACAAGATACCGTACATAGCTGTTGTTGTTGTAAAGAAACAAAATTGAAATATCAATATTCTTAGTAGTAGTTGTTTAGTCTAAGAAGCATTCACTCCGTCCCTCCTCCCGCGGACCAACAGAATGCCTTGATGGGGGGGGGGGGGGGCGGCCTTCCGCCTTACCCATATTCAGATACGTTACTGTAAAACTGTAACATAAATAAACGACTCAACCGTGGATGTATGAACAGCACCACAATCATTTCTGAGTGATTGAATTCTAAAACATCACATTTAGCACAACACCAGCCATGCAGCATTTCGTGTGTCTGTGTTTTACGTAAATTTGAATAACAAAACATGTGAGATGTGGAAGTGAGCCACTCAGCTATGTTTTCATTCCACTGTGACGGCCGGCCTGTCTATCTACACTACAGTATACAGTCAGCCCGTATGCTGTATGTCTGTCAGCATTCTGCACGCCAGGCGCCTATACTAAGCGGGGTTGGACGGATTGTTCTGTGCATTTCAAAAGGGGCGTTATTTCGAATACATATGTAGGGGATAAAGCATCCGTCAATCAATCATCATCTAAATGTGATAATATACATACTGTTTATTTGAGAGTTAGACGTAAAGTATCGTAGTTTTAGTCAATCAACGAGTTGTCAAATTGACACAGCAAAACTCTTTGTAATGTCTGGGTCGTGTGGACGAGCGCCAGCGACGCAAGAGAACAAGGATCTCTTTATTTCCAGTAGATGTTTACAACGATATAATATAAACACTATTTGTTTGTACGCAAGAGAACAATGATTTCGTTATTGCTATTAGGTGTATACAAAGATATATAAACACTATTTGTTTGTACGCAAGAGAACAATGATTTCGTTATTTCTATTAGGTGTATACAAGGATATATAAACACTATTTGTTTGTACGCAAGAGAACAATGATTTCGTTATTTCCAGTAGATGTTTACAACGATATATAAACACTTTGTTTGTACGCAAGAGAACAATGATTTCGTTATTTCCAGTAGGTGTATACAAGGATATATAAACACTATTTGTTTGTACGCAAGAGAACAATGATTTCGTTATTTCCAGTAGGTGTATACAAGGATATATAAACACTATTTGTTTGTACGCAAGAAAAAAAGGATTTCGTTATTTCTATTAGGTGTATACAAGGATATATAAACACTATTTGTTTGTACGCAAGAGAACAATGATTTCGTTATTTCTATTAGGTGTATACAAAGATATATAAACACTATATTTGTTTGTACGCAAGCAAATGAGGATTTCTATTTTCTTTATATCCAGTAGATGTTTACAAGGATACATAAACACTCTTGGTAACATTTCGTAATATAGCGAAATAAGTGGTATAATTTGTATAGCTAAAGTAGTATACAAAACACAATGCGTCGGGGAATAGTAGACTTATCCTTTCACATTCCACAACAATGAATTGTGCTTATTGTGGGCGTTTTCCTTCGTCCTCATAACTCATAAAGCGAATGCGTGGATTGGATTAGATTCCTCCAAATACCGTACATACCGTTATAATAAACTAATAAACGTAAAGAGGGATATATTTCGCCGTGAAACAGCAACACGTCTTCCACAACACAGATATCCACTGTTCTCTCCGCATTTACGAATCCGCGCAAAAAAAACTCGAACCAACTTTACTATCCAATTTCACGCGCTTCAAATCTTCCAATATTGGCTGCATTGAAAACACAATCTATTTACCTGAGATGGGAAATTCAATCCAGCGCAACCATATTATTTTACATGCCACTATTTGCTCGTGTTATTTACTCAAATATACGTTCTCGTATATCTTAAATGCGGGGAAGATTTCCCGTATATATATTTTCGTCTGTAGGCAAGACAACGCAACAAATGAAATTCTCTATTCGAATGCTTGGCGTCTTCCAGACTTTATTTCTGGAATACAAATTCGAACCATATAAAATAGAAAGAGACTACGACCGATTGTTGAACCTGCGCTTTCTTTTCTTCGCTTTCTCGTCTTCCAGGAAAGAAAGGCGATCGCTTGCTTGTACCCAGACATCTCGAGCTAAGGCGGCGTCTTGCTTGGAAACTCTCCAATTGGATTTTATTGTTTTCGGAATGTTGGTCCTTCTTACTCATATATCAGATGGGTTCTGACAAGTGTCAGATACACGTTCCATTATAACATTGATTTGGGTGGTGTAAAGTTCTTGACTTTTAGGTGCGAGAATACCCCCCCAGTGTCGGATGACAGACCGCCCCTTTAACACCCCCAGTGCGTACTGGCTTGATTTACTGTTGGCTCTTAACGTCGTGTTCTGGAAACCAATGGTATTTCTCGGAAGAAGGGTTGAAATCCACCGTTGTCAGCTTTCTAAAATAAGCACAACATAGAAATGTCTAGCTTTGAATCTGACACATTGACTTGACAAAGTACTGACATAATTTTTCATACATTTTTAACGGCTTGAGCCTCCATACATGTTTGTGAAATTTCGAAAGGTAATAGAAATACATCATATTGATGATCAAAAATGATTATTGCGATTATAATTAATACATACATTTATAATATTTAGTTCGTAAACCAACCGTACGGCGAGCGTATTTGCGTTGTGAGGGCACACTCCAAGCACGGCTAGTAGTACACTAGGTCACTCAATGCAGCAACATCAGAACATCAAGAAGGTACCGGGAAATAGACAGCGTGGAACAACCCTCTCTTCTGAGAATGTTACAGCCATGACTACCACATATTCCTTGATACACAAATGAACCACGAACGAGAAATGAAATTCAAGTTTTATATTGCGAAAACACGTCGTATTCGTTTAGTATGTAATAATATAAATGTGTTTCGCAACTTGAAATTGGCAGTCAATTATATAGTTGAAGTAGAAAATGAAGGTTTAACTCGGGTGCCCCAGTTCGAAACTAGGATATCGTGACCTGAATAAATATTTGATTTGAAACCTGCAGGGATGCGCGAATATAAATATGTCATGAGTTCCATTGGTGATTATTCTGTTTATTAACAGATCGGTTAGCGTTGATCAGACGTCACGGATGATCGGAATCACTTGGCAGAGTCACAGCATTCACTCTGTGTATTATTTTGTTTATTATTATTATTATTATTATTTATTTATTCATAACATAAACAGTTACATTTTATGTGTGCAGCAGTCTAGTTATAAATTGGATGTAAGAAGCGGACCTGAGATCCATTCACATTGTGTCTTACAACCATTAATAATATTATGTCAACCTATCTCTAAATAATACTAGAATATAGCTACGATGTATAAACACTAACACTAACATTAGAATTATGCCTACTGACGTTATTAGCCGGCCAGTTGAGGGGATGCTGTTGTGACGACACGGATGAACTCAAACATATTTATATCCTTCATATATTCTTTTCACATTGATTATTTACGTAAATATGAATTTGTCTCCCATTTTATAAGGGCAAACGTAAATTTAAGCATTTGACTTAACAAAATATACATGGGGCAAATTAATTAATAATATCCAATATTTCGAAGTTCCCTCCATAGTCCATATATAACATATATATTAAAATTAAAACACTAAAGCTTTCGTGGCCAGGGCCATATATATATATATATAATTGGTTGGAAATATTGTCAATTTTCAGCCAATTTTCGTACGGTGTATAGATGCCAATTAAAAACATGAATCAATATAACTGTTCGGCAATTTGAATAAGCACACACAAGTACTATTTCCATTCAATTTATTGTCATTCCTCATTCGATTATCTATGTGTAATGTGCGTAAATTTGATTCAACTGTTGATTGACGAGTCAAAGGTGTATTCATAATTTCAAAAGCGCATTCCGCCATTTATTCAGTTCGATGAAGTAAACCAACATGTTAAATCATGTGTGTTTGTAGCATTCTTCTTTAAGAGTTTAATAATACAACAGTTCCTACTGCAAAGTCTTGTCAAAAAGGTTGATAATACCACAAGCTTAGACATTGTTATTTAGGTCGATTCTCAAAGGCAGCTTAAAAGTCGTAGCATTGGAGAAAATAAACGGATTTACATTATGGCAATACTAACCTAAGAAGGTTTGTTATTTGTGTTCCGCCCTCAATGTGCTGACCTCAAGCACTTTTGTTGAATGCTGACACTTTGCATAACTCAAAATGATCGTTCAAAAGGAACGAGATCATAGTGGCACAGTTATACATAATACTAAGTACTGTGGAAGAAATTTATATCACATAAATCATAGGGTTGGTGGCTCGTTGGTTCAGTGGTTAACATCCCTGCTTCCAATGCAGAAGGTCCCGGGGTCAAATCCCACTTTAGACAGAAGTTTTTTTTAACTTCTAATATGAATTCAGTGCCATCACTTCTTGACGTAGGGCCTGCACAGGGACTGCTACCTTATCGTGGTGGGCAGATTTGTGTTCTTTGTTGATCCTGAGAGCTATGTCGGTGGAAGCGTATGCTTCTGGTAGGGCCACCCTATCCGAACAGGTCGAGGGGGAGAAACCTCCCCTTTCCCTCACGTAAAACCCAAATATCATCATCATCATCATCTCCTCCCCTTTCTATTTTTCTCCCGTCCATCCTACTTACCCCTTTTCTCCAGACATCTTCATCTTCATATTTCACCCACTCATCGTCTCGATTAGCCAAGTCGCTAAAATATGGGACGTAAAACCAAAATGTCTATCTTCTCGTAGAAATAAGAAAACGGTGACTTTGGCGCCGTCCTAGCAACGAAGCACTCAATAAATTCAAAGTTGTTCTGAATCGGCCTTGTTGATTCTGACATTTGTCCGCAGGTGTTCGCACTGTCCAATCACTATTCATATGTTTCATATTTAAAATATCGATCTATGATTGGTTATCGCTCACTCGTTGAAAGTGTTCGGAGCCTATACAGGGTTAGTTTTGTCGCCTTAAATTAAAAATTCCTCCACTAAAAATCCGTCTTGTTACTGGGTGTGTAGACTCTTAAATATTGATTCATTTATTTATCCGCAAAAGTAAAGTTAACAAGTCTTAGAATTAAATAAAATTCGATACGTTTGATTCTAGCATAGAATTATATTTTCCTCGTTGGATTGATGGAATTATTTTAAATTAATTAGAGCGAGACCATCCTTCAAATGTGCCCTGTACCATGTATATGATATGCGTTTCAACAACAATAAATAGTGAACTGTGGTTTTCCTGCGAAACATAAAAGTGAAGCCGAACTCTAGGTGGACTCTAAAGAAAGAACGCAAAATTCATTTGAAGTGTTTTCTTTTAAAACAAACAAATCAAAACAACAGTTAATTTTTTAATTACAATTAAACCAATCCAAGTCGACATCTTAAATTATTTTGTAATTATCATTACTATAATGTATCCGCATATTTAATTATATTTTCCCATGTAGTTCTTTCTTCGTTTGCTCAAGTAATTCCTCATTTTTCCACTATATCTATCCAACAGATCTTCAACGTCTTCCGGTTACACCACATCTCGATTGCATCTAGTGTCTTCTTTTCCCTTTTTTATACTTTGTGTATTATGATTTCTCCTTCCTGATTAACTTCCACGTTTCATCTGCTTTCAATAAACCGACCAAGTTCAATTTTACCGCTCAATTATCTACAAGATAGAGTGTGTGCAGTGCAACGTGATCCACACAAACAAACAACCTCGAACCCTGCTATCACGTGGTATCTCCCGTCACGTGTGCGTACCTGTGAGCGTCTCGACGCCTGCGCACGAGCGTCGCGGCGTCGTATCGATCTGTATTGGTAGATACAACATCCGAGGCTTCGGTACTCGGCATTCCAGTCTCTGCCGTCTGCATAACTCCGCATCTCGCTCGTAACGCAGTGTGTGAACAAGACAGCAGGACCCGACGCGGTCAGTGCATGACCTTGACTGCAACACTGTGCACAGATGAAGGTCACCGAGCTGCCTGGTGGATTCCCCTACACAAGGAGGTAAGTGGTGACGCGGTGTTATTGACATCACTTAGCCCACTGGTACCGGAAGGTGCATCGGTGGTGCCTGGTGGACACACGAGGATGTCGTTAGGGACAGTGCCAGTTCGATTCCCGTCACGGACAGTTCAATGTTCTAAGGTTTCCTGAGTCATAAGACGAATTCTAGGATTGAGTATTTAAAACAGACATTGGTCATTCTTCACAAAAATTATATGTACTAATATACTGTACTTATTAACATTACCAAATATTACTACTAAGGATTATTTTATTGTTTTGAATGTATATAAAATGAAATTTGAGTTATTTCACGTGTCACGAAAACAAATTTTGACGCTCAATAATAATTTTGAATATTAAGTCAGGCGATAATATGTCTTCTGAGCAATTCTTTAATCATCAGAATTTATATTCCGTAAGTATTCTCTAGCAGTTGGAGCAATAACTTACAGTCCGCCGTGTTTATGGGACTAA
This sequence comes from Isoperla grammatica, assembly GCA_945910005.1. NCBI lineage: Eukaryota > Metazoa > Arthropoda > Insecta > Plecoptera > Perlodidae > Isoperla > Isoperla grammatica. Next base: position 18,563,257 of record OX246740.1, read on the forward strand.
ATAAAACAGTATGAGCACGTTTTAAAAATACATAATCCATGAGCATGTTTTATAGCAAAACGGATAAATAATAGAGTCGAAATTTCGTATACTGGAAGAGGTCTATATAGCCGATGTTTTCATACTTTGTATAGGTCAGACTGGGACTTCCCTTAGTTCCTCGTAGTAACCTGGATGCCCTAGATTGGCTCAAGTGAAGACTACTTGGGTTAGTTTATCGAGAAACTTGAGTGGCTTCAAAGTTCAAACAGGATAAGTTGGCTGTATCTACTTTTAACATGGTGTCAAGGGTAAGGGGGGCCTAACTCGGGTTTATTGATATCTTTAGAACGATTCACGATATTGATATTGAAAAAGTGATCGATTTCTACGCATAATTTGGGTTTGTATCAGCTAAAAAATGAGTTTAAAGTGGCAAATATTACAATTGTTATGATTGTAATTTCAATAATTAATTATTGAAATAAAAATTTTAACAATCACAATATTTGCATGTATTTGTGTTCATTGATTAGTTGATGCAAAAACAAATCCTGCATAGAAATCCCTTTTCCAGTATCTTAAAGCATTCTTTCTCTAGATATCAATAATTATAATACCGTTGATTTTGCGGGGTTCAATATTGAGAGGTACCCATTGCCGTTATATTGTGTACTTGTGGTGCGGGCGGGGGGCAATAAAAGTGACAATATGTCGGTTGGAAGAAAATCGTCTGGCATAAATAAAAGGTACATATTGTGTCATTGATATAAGTAAACTTTAAATTATTATAGGTGTAATTGGAAGAATTCGATGGTTGTTTTCATTTTCTAATAAGTAACGATGAAGACAACGGGATTCTTCCCTAACTGCATCATAAGCTACCGCGGACAGTTAATTAATAAATAATGACGAACGCGAACAGAATATGTGATAAGAAGAGAACTTGTTCATGTGAAAATATTCATGACTGATAAAGTAGGATTGGCTACAGAGGTGGTTGGGGAGGAATAGTGGCTAAAAGCCAAGACGTCAAGGAGAGCTTCATTGAGTAGATTGAAGTGTGTTAACACCGGAAACAGGTATATGAATGTTGCTAAAGGGATGAATATAGAGAGGTGCGAAGCTGTTTTAGTTGTTTCCTTTGGCATTTATAATTATTTTTGCTCGTTAGTTTTATGTGAAGAACGGTCGTTGACCTGTGTGTGGGTGGTGCATGCATGGGTGTGGTGACTGTCTTTCTGCTTCCATTTTATACGAAGCTTTATCCAGGTTTATCCGAAGGTGTTAGATTTAGAGCTTGCTTTGAAACTACTAAGCAGCAAGGAAGGAAGAGAGAAACACAATCCAATTGTCTGCGGTCCAACATACATCAGGTGACCACAAGGAGCCAGCATACTAAGTACAATGATGAGAATAATATATAATATACAAAACTATTACGTAAAAAACGTATTACATGTTATAAAGATGGTTATGCTGAAGCCTTCAGTCAGAATAATGATGATGGAATTAGCGAATTATGTAATCGACAATAGATAGCTCAACTGAATGGTTATTAAGAAAATGTAAGAGGAAGTGTGACAGCTGCTAAGAGTCCCGTAACAGTAACATCCCAATACTTCCCATCTATTAGATGATTCGAGACAAGATCTGGTATGCAGTGAAGATAATATATACAGTGGCGTAACGCAAATTACCCGGGCCCCCCTGCAAGAATCATTTCGGACCCCCTATATGGGGTTAATTAAGAGCCAAAACAAATACATAACGAAATAAACTTTTATTTGAGCTCTCATACCCCTTCATACAGTTGTTTTAAAATTAGGTAATTGAATGTAAAGAACTTAATTACATGCAGTAATATCACAAGAAGCGGTGTCGGCGACGAGCATTCTTGTGACTGGCGAGCCAAGCTGTCAATTATGGCGTCCGTGTTCAACTGCTTGGCCTGTTCACAGTTCACACTCTCGAGTGAGTATACTGAGAGAGCTTTAAGACTGTCTTGAGGCATGCTGCAGTGCTGCCCCTCAAATAGTTTTTTTTTTTTTTTTATTTACTTTTCCGAATGTTGCTACTGTGACCAGAATAGTAAGAAATAGCATAAGGGCCAGTGGCTGAGTGGCATATTGAGGAATTAACAGGGGGGGTGGGGGGCTGTTGAACATCCTAAGCATGTAGGGGGTCTCTAGGGTGAAAGTTCCAGCCGGCGGAGGTCAATTCACCGAAGTCGAATTTTTTTCTTCATATATGACGTTTTACACGCCTGTAAGAACGTTTCAGAATCGGACAATGATAAAAGATAAAGTATGATAGTTATCCCCCGTCCAGGCCCGTGGTAGTATTTGGCCTAGGGAATAAGAAGATTAAATATATTCAGTATTCATAGTTTCTAATAGGCAGTGCCGATACAAGACGAGAAAAAAGAGGAGCCCCCTGATCCCTTTCACCCATAAGCCCTTTTAAATATATTCCTCCATCTTGCCCCATTCCTCCAACTTCCTCCCCCGTATGGCCCCGAAGGAAAATATGTCCAAATTGAAAACATTTGAGATTTGATGTAGAAAAAACAAGATCTGTACGTCTAGCGAGCCGAGCCCCCTCGCGGGGGCGGCGGGGGTCTCCTTTACGTCACAGCGTGTATATCTATAAATATATTAAAAAACGTACGGTCTCATGGCCCGGGAAAAGGTTAATAAAAGTAAAATGAAACACAAGTCGGGTTATTCCGCCACGTCGGTCCAACTCACCCAAAACCCCAAACCATGTTGACGCGTTTAAAGACCGCTCAGGAATAGTACAGACGAAATATATACAAGATATGGGCATGATAGTTCATTAAACACTTTTGCAAGAGATAAAGCCGAGGGCTTAGAAAGCTTAGCAATGACTGCAGCACATTCCAATAATGCGGGATCGAAGACAGCGAGGGCTGTATGGAATCGGTTTCATAAATCAAACATTCCAAGTAGTTGAAATTTATTTGTTATCGATTTCCAATAATTCACGAAACCTAAAGGGAAATGAGGATTAATTTTATATGCAAGTGAAAATAAAAATTAAATAAATAAATAGATGTCAATGAAACTATAATATACGAGAAAAGAAGATTAAAAAAAATGAGGATTTATGTTTGATTAATTTGTCTATGTTATTTGCAATGAAATACATTATTTTTTAATTTTAAATTCTTGTTTAATACAGAAAATAGTTGAATTGTTATAGCGTGAACGTAAAAGAATTAAAAGTAGCCGCGACTTCTAGATTTTTCATTGGGTCGCGGTGTGAATAGTCATAACAACTGACAACACTGTATGTGTGTACATTTCAAGTGATGGTTGGGCCTACTGAGAATTGTATGCAATGTGCGTTACTTGCAATCAACAATATGCAGGAGAAATTACTGTGAACGGAAGTATATAGCAATAATAGCATCAACGAAGCTTGGGTTTAACCCCAGCTTATGTCTGTGTACATAAAGAAGTGTAACAGGAAGTGTAAGAGAGACTTGTTTTTAAAGAGGTTCTGTCAGAGAGGATGTCCAAAATCAAGCCACGATGGGGTTTTAGCACAGATCTTCTGCTTGTTGAGAAACCCAAATTCATATTGTAAAGAATATGTTTTGAGATTTACATTTTGCTGATAGTTTTCAAAGCAACAATCATCATTTTTCGTTTGTTTGCAAAGGTAATGTCCTGTCTTAATTCCATCTAAGGACGTGTCCGAACGCTAACACCAATTCTAGGTCCAGATTTGACGTCATCAACGATGTGTACCCTCCTTTCTTTGCCTGTTGATGAATATTGAACGCGTCATATCTGGACGTGGACCAGGACTTCGCAACGATAGATTCGGGTTTCGAACACGTCCTAATTTCTCCCTCCTAATTTGTTTTCACCATGGCAACCACCAATCAGAAGCTTCGAAAACAAGTCAGGACACCCAAAATATTTCGTTGAACTCATTAAGCCATGTATAAGATTATTCTTAATTGCTCTTCGTTAGAGGCTTGTGCTGCACATAAATACACCCACATCCGATCACCCAATTGTTCTGTGTTAGTGAGTGATTGATCAATTGAAGTCACTCGGCCGACAGATGATAATTGAACAAGCTGAAAAGGGTTTTTGTTCACCCACAAGATAAATAAACAATCAACGCAGATTGAGTAATAACATAATTATGTCTAGAGACAGCGTGTGTAGAACTGCTCCCTATAGTCACAGTTGACTCTACCACTATTGCCATAACATGACAACAACGTGATTTGTCTACACAATAATATAAAACGTAGTTGGTATTTGATTCCAAACTAACACTAATTTATGAGAATATAAAATACTTTAAAGATAGTTTGGGAGCTGAAACTATTACACATCTGACAAACAGCATGTTGTAAGCTGGTTTACCAAATTTAGGATAAAAATCAATTTAGATATCAATTATCTAACAATTAGGCCTGTGAACAGGTAATAAGAAATTTAATAGGAGCCAATTTAAGCTAGTAGGTGGGTTTTTATTTTTTAAGGCTTCTGATTGGTGCTGCTATGGTGAAAACGCTAACTTACTCATTAGCTGCTCGTAATACCGGCCGTTAGTACTATGAAAAATATTCCATTTATTTGTCTTTTGAATGAAAAACTATAAGCTTGGGACTCTTCTTGTCATTAGCTAGAAAGAATTTTAATATCCTAAGATCGTACATGTGCATTCTTTTGAAAAGAAGAGCAAGTTCCGTTACCTGAAAGCATTTGAATTAAGTATATATAAGTAGGTCACATTGAGCTGGGATGTGCTTTAGTAATAGGGTTTCCCCAGGAGCTAAAATAAGTTTATGTTTTGTAATTTTGTTTATACTAAACAATGCTTGTAGGATCAACAAATAAAAGCAATAGCTTAAAATTAACATCCGAGAAGAAAAGTCTCAGTTTCTAAATAAATAACCCCATCACCATCAATGCATCGTTAATGCTCGTTGGTCCTGTGGATATATTCTTACTTCCAATGATGCAGAAGGTCAGAGTCGCTTCCCTGTTCCAGCTTAGTTTATTTGACACTATCTAAAGCGGTTTAAATAATCGATATAATACCGACATGACGTGAACGGGGACTTTAGAGCCGCCATAGCACCGAGACGCATAATAGATTGTATAATGCCCCACAACATTTTGTGCAGGGTGGAAAAGAGAGGGGGTGGGGGGGTTAACACTTTCTTTACCTGATAACTAGTGAGAAAAGACAAGACTGGATATAAGAAATGGTGGCAATATTAAAGCATTGATCCCTGTGAATATCTGATAGGCACGACCTATTATTGCCTATAAATAAATTCGCAGAAGAACCCAAAAGTACGTGAACATATTACATCATTAGCTGAGATAATTACGTTACCCACATCATTAACTCAAAGCTTTTCGAGATCAGATTCCGATTTCTTTCACTTTTGAATTTACTATTATTACATTTACTGAAAGGAGTTGCACAATTTAGGCCCGTAAATAGACTCGAAGATGGGATTGGTATTAACTTTGAGCAATAGAGTGCATAACAGTGGTAGTAGGTACACTTTGAACAACAATTTACCCTCTTCTTTTTCTTCTTTTCTTTTTGTGTTTTTACCAAAGTTTAAAATCCAAACGCTAGTAAGATTTAAATCCAAATACTGGAGTGGCTTGTTGATCGGAATCTCCAACTCTCAGCTTGTTGCTGTCACTCCTTTCCCCTCGATGACCAACTCGGACGCTCGTCGCCTTCTCGCCCAACGTTGGCCTAACGACGCCACGTCGATGACGATGACGCAATCAAACACCGGCAAACTTAACCCTGGACTGGAATGTCCATTTCTTCCGACATCTTCGTGATCTAACATTTTACAATGTAACCTATACTGATTTTTCGTGATTTAACACCAACATAAATACTAAGCCCACCACGTATTTCCCTTTCTAAAATAGCGTTTTCATCTTCGTCGCCACTTGTTAAGTACCCACTTTATTCCGCCATGATAAAGAACCTTCTTCTTCTTAGATACACGGCCACAGACTGCACACATGTACAGTTGGATACTACAGGAAGACCTGAGCCTTGAGCAGAGCAAGGGTAATGCTTGTTGCACTACATGGACGTCGATGAGCGCCGAGCGCCGGAAGTGGATGATCCAACCAATCAGGGCGAAGCGGCGCTTGCAAGCGCCTAATGCTTGTTGCACTACACGGACGTCGACGAGCGCCGAGCGCCGGAAGTGGATGATCCAACCAATCAGGGCGAAGCGGCGCTTGCAAGCGCCGAAGTTGGTTGGTTCCAACTTCTTAGGATCATCTACTTCCGGCGCTCGGCGCTCGTCGACATCCATGTAGTGCAACAAGCATAAGGAGACCCAGAAGGAAGCAAGAATAAAGACAGACGTGTCACCATCTCCACCCACTACTAATTAACATAGAGGATGCAGCAACACAATATCATAATTGAGGAATTGCTGAAGTGAATAAATGAATAGTGATGACGAATATTGCAGTATGGTGTAACTAATTTTTTAAACGATGTTGCCACAAAACTAATGGCGCTTAATCCACATAGAAAAATGTGAATGATTGAAATTTCAACTTTGTTGATTGAAATGTTGATGGTTAAAAACTGATAATTTAGCGCGCTTTTAATATTGACGGTAATTGTGATCATGGACGGTAATCAGGCCGTTACTCACGCGAAAATATCAACCACTTATCTTTATTGGATATCAATCACTCACTGTTTCATTTTAGCCGCTGCAGCTCAGTTTCCTGTAACACTCACGTGTACACAGCCGACTCACTACTAGCTATTAGCACTCCCACTACATTTAGCTCAAGTTGAGGTAAAAAGCCGTTTTCCACAGATTGTTGGATGATGTATAGATACGGGAATTACCCTCACACGGAACAATTTCTACGTGGAATATCACCCACATGGAACAACCACCCCATTTTGCAGTCCCGAAGATAGGCGAGCAGTGCTCTAAACCTAACCCATGCTATGCAAATTAGATGTGTATAACGGCTATCAAAGTAAATTTGACAAGGCAGCACACTCGCGACCTTCGAAAATACAAAATGTGGGAGTGGTTCGGTGCGGGAGTTGTTCCTGAGGGAGTCGTTCTGTGTGGGGGTTGTTCCATGTGGGAGTTGTTCTGTGTGGGGGTTGTTCCATGTGAGGGTGGTTCCATGTGGGAGTTGTTCTGTGTGGAAGCATTTCCGCGCCCCCGATAAATATTCTTCATTACTACCCCGCAAATACACTGGCAGAGTTCAGGTGTGCGATAATTAATACTATTCTGGGTTATCGAACTGTTTTGCTTTATCGTAATATTATATAGTATTATTTGAAATAGTGGACAATTCATTACTATCCAGAAATCAACCTGATTTTATATTGTTTAATTCTCAAGAATGACCATTTCAAGCATGGAAATAAATGTAAGGATTTTATTGGAATGTAAGAATAGCAATCCCCAAGATCCCTATTAAACCAGGTGTAACATGGTCGAGCTGTCAGTCGTTCTAGATCGTTTATGGTGCGTCAAAAGCGAGTTCATTAATTTAGAAGTCCCGGGGACAGTGATGTAAATTTCAATATAAATCTTTATGTTTAGGCTACATTTCCCATTGTAGGAACTTTTTCTGATTATTAACTAGAGAGCACGTGCTAAAGACTGTTTGAAAGATCCGTATTTCGTGTCTAGTTAAAAGTCTAAACGCAATTTACTGATAACTGTTCAATAATGGAAATAGCAACGAACAAGTCGTTCTAACAGGATGGTCGCACAACCAAAGCGCGGAACAGTCGTGTTTGGCAAGAGATTCTCTTTCATTCCGTCATCAATGTCAAAGCTTACTTTTGTAACAATAGGGAATATTCCTGTTAATCTGTTTCGTCGTTACCAAATTTTGACGAAGACAAAAATATTTAATTTTCTTACTTTCGTAAATATTTTCAGTCAAGAAAGTTAGCTGAAAATTTCCCAGATAATTATGGCAGGAAAAACAGGTCATGACGTCAGAACTAACTAATGTCAATCAGCCTATCATGCAAAGACAATCAAAGATCGTATTTATGCCGAATATCTCACTAAAATTAGTGTATTTATATTGTTATTCGGTTCCAACATGAATAATAATTGTGTCCAGCAATTAATTTACACCACTGGTATGATTATTTGTAATAATGTAACATTATTTCAGTGTTGATTAGTAATTTTGTGCAGAGATCGGACAACAATGAATACGTTGTTTTTTCGATAATTGTGTAGTGTTGCAAGACGTTGATTGGCAAATTCATAAACAGTGATGTTTAGTCAGTTATGACGTAACCATCCGTTTCACGATAAGTCCGGGAAAGGCAACATGTCAAACTTTGTAACGTTATAAAAATCAAATCGAGCTGTAACATTTTGAAGTGAGAAAAGTATGTTACCTGTATTTATTTGTAGATGAGGGCTTATCCATTTCACATGATCGAACCAATATCGGGAAATGTGGAATATTCCCTTTGCACCATGCAATAATTATAATCACTGCTCCACAATCCAGATTAAATAATGCAAGTTCAAAGGTAGCTAAATTGAGCTGTATTGACCATCGAGCTTAATGGTTTTGACGGAAGGCTTGGAAATATTTGATTCTTCAGTCACGATTCGTGTTGTTGACTTTATCCAGAAACCGGATATAACCACTTAGCTTTAGTAGATTTAGTCAAGACAAACACACTTTAGATAGAAATTTCTAGCTTTACATAAATGTTTTCTTTCAAGTGATTTTTCTTACGATTGAAATTAAACTTCATCTATTTGCAAAAAGACAAAACATTGAATGTTGTTACAGCTCATGATAAAATATTGAAGTGGTAAAGATATTTTCAACTGTCTATACGTCTGTGTCTGTGCATAAATTCTGGTTACATGATTAGTTAACTATCCTTGACACAAAATGAACAGAAGATAAAATCAATAAATATAAGGTTCAGTTGGTCTATCCTAATCGAAATCTATAGTTTTTAAAAAGAAAGAATATTTACATTTCTTGACCATACACTGTAAATTATTTTCATAAAATAACCCCTCTCACGAATGTATTATTTTACAAATTGTGGACAGGTTTTTATGAAATACCCGTATTGAACACGTTTTTTCGAATAAAGTATACACAGGTTACTTCAAAATATAGCAATAATATATGTATATTAAATTCAGAGTTGAGTTAAAAATAGCAGTCCATTGTACTCGTAAAATTACTAGTGTCATTTCATATAAATATGTTAGTGGATTGTAAGATAAACTGTACAACCAACAGGTATTTTAAAGTGAGGGTGGGTCAATATATGCTAACAGCTGAGTTAAAAATACCAGTCCATTGTACTCGTAAAATTACTAGTGTCATTTCATATAAATATGTTAGTGGATTGTAAGATAAACTCTACAACCAACAGGTATTTTAAAGTGAGGGTGGGTCAATATATGCTAACAGCTGAGTTAAAAATACCAGTCCATTGTACTCGTAAAATTGCAAGCGTTATTTTATATAAGTACGTAAGTGCATTGTAAGATAAACTCTACAACGAAAAGGTATTTTAAAGTGAGGGTGGGTCAATATATGCTAACAGCTGAGTTAAAAATACCAGTCCATTGTACTCGTAAAATTAAAAGCGTTATTTTATATAAGTACGTAAGTGCATTGTAAGATAAACTCTACAACCAACAGGTATTTTAAAGTGAGGGTGGGTCAATATATGCTTACAGCTGAGTTAAAAGTACCAGTCCATTGTACTCGTAAAATTACAAGCGTTATTTTATATAAGTACGTAAGTGCATTGTAAGATAAACTCTACAACGGATAGGTATTTTAAAGTGAGGGTGGGTCAATATGTGCTAACAGCTGAGTTAAAAATACCAGTCCATTGTACTCGTAAAATTACTAGCGTTATTTTATATAAGTACGTAAGTGCATTGTAAGATAAACTCTACAACGAAAAGGTATTTTAAAGTAAGGGTTGTTTCATATATGCCAACAGCTGAGCTAAAAATACGGTAATTCTTTCGTTCTAATCCGCGGTGAGATCGTTTATTTCCGGTATTGGGAAGTACTTCCAGCTCTTACTGTATTATTGACTAGTGCTTATAATGGGCCCACACAAGTAAAAGTGCATTTTAGGGCGATCTAATAGAGGGGTGCTGCATTGTCCCCATGACACCTATTTCGCTGTAGATCAAGGTGTCGCTGTCAATACGATTACATTACAGGATCACATATGATCACATATGATCTTGCTGAAAACTAAATTTGTCACAGACGAATGTTGATTTGTCGTGTGTGATATGTCTATGGTAGAGGCCAGCCGAGTAGCCCTACAACCTGAATGTTAATTGAATTTCGTTCTGGGAATTCCGTGTTCGCCAGCAAGCAATGCACACATGTTAGTCAAAGAGGGAAACGCGCGTTTAGATATGTCTTGAAATCTTATGATGACTTGATAAACAGTGGTCTCCTTGCATATTTCACAGGTAATACGGCGGGATTCTGAATCATAAAGAACTTTTAATCAGTTCATTTTTATTGTTCTTGTTCTTTTCAATGGTACAGTAGTTATTTGTGGTAGGCCTACAGTTGAGAGTAGTGTGGTTTTTGTTATGTATTCCTGCTTTTTTATGATTTTTTCATTGTAATTTGTACGCGTAGTTCTATTTGCTAATACAATTAAAGACGTTTCGAGATATTACGCCACATCGTAGATACATAGGCCCTACTTGAACGCTGACTTGTCCTCCTTTGTAAATCGGTTTTGTATTTTCGGTAATCGGTTTGCAACAATAGGCCTATTAGCAACCTTCATTAAATGGTATAGATTCCACTTTCCTGTCGCACAAAGCTTTATTGGAGCCCTGCTGGAGAAGATACATTTTCGGATGGGTTTCCGTTTAGATAAAAAAAAAAAAACTTATACATGTTACATAATATTTATAATATGATAAACAATAATAATACTATACCTCATATTTCAATACAATGAGTAGTGCGCAGTTACTAGTTCTCTTGGTAATGTTCTCTTTTCAGTAATTAGATGTACCAATGAACGGAATATGATATTGGTGCTTAGTTTCAAATCACGTAAGGTAAACGTATAACTACATAATATAGCCAACGGTTTAACCGCGGTCGCTTAGACGGTTCCCATACGAACACCGAAGTTAAGCAACCTCGAGCTAGGTCAGGTTACCGTTGATTAGAGTAGGTTGGAGGGTTCGAAAGCTTGTGTAACAGCTTCCTTCTTCTCGTCAACTGCTCGGCAGTCCAGGTCATGGCTGTTAAAAGTTACACCGTCCTTTCGGATGGGACGTAAAGCCGGTGGTCCCCTTGGTACTTTTCGACAGGAGTAGGCTACGTGCCGGTACCAGGCTTCCCCTCCTCCCTTCCTCATTATCATTCATCAATCATCACTAATCAGGCTAAAGAGGGTATTGTGCCCTTTACTGGTCTTAAAAATATAATAAAATAAATAAATAAAATACGTAATATGTACATACATAAATGTGCTACAGTAGGCGTACATGAGATAGCACACCGAAAAATTGTTGAAATATATATGCCCCCTCAATTCTTGATAGTGATAGAATATTTCATAAGTTTGAAGTGTAGGCTAGTAGTGTGTCACAGCTTCGTTTTCAAAACAGTTCTTTAACTATATCTCAAAGGTACTATATATTGCCTACTGCATGCTTGGGCCCAAACGGTGGTATATAGTTGGTGCATAGAAAGATACTATAGGAAAACGCTCTGTGTGGCGCGTTGATACGCGAGCGCGTCCATATCTACGAACGATCTGACGAAAAGTTCTCAAAAAAATGAAAACAACAATTAACAACAATTAAAGAATGCATATTTCAAAAAAATTTCTAATTTCCATAGATATTATACTTCCCGATATTGTTGAATGTCGTGCAAGAATTTTATTTTAGAATTTCGTGCTAAGAATTTTCGTTGTCATGTTTTCAACGCGGTCCGCCACCGTTACTAACACCTTATTGACAGCAGAAGAAATGTACAGGCTGACAGTCACGAAGAGAAAAGAAATGTAATTTTTGCCTTTAACATGTACCAGGTCGCGTTTATTTATACAAAAATTTACTATAATATGGTCACCTTACATTTTGTCGTTACTGGGTTTCAGACAAATATTTTCGAGTAACTTTTATGTAACTTTGCCAATTCTTATCAGATCGACATAAAATGAGCATATTCGTGATCGGAAAAATCTTTATAAAAATATGGCTATCTCATATTTTGCCACCATTGTGTTTCATTCATGGCAGTAACTATGGTGTAACTTTCTAACTTTTCGAACGATTTTTCCACAAAACTATACACATTCAATCCACATCTAGGCTTGCAGATTGTCCAAATTTCAAGTTGATTGGACTTTCCGTTCCACCGCTATCGACAGACAAAACAAACAAAATATATCAGAAAGAGTGCCATTAAATTCTAATGGAAACGCACGCTCCATAAGTTATTCCTGTTGCCACGCATATTCAAATAATGTATTTTCAAACAATATGCTGGGGCTCCACTGTTCCAAGGGTTTACTTTCGTTTTGTCCTAATTTACGGTTAGGTACGGGAAACGGTATACCGAAAACATACTGCGGAAGGGCCCCAAGGAGTGTCGGCTTTATAGAGGCAGATCGTCCCCAATATGCGGTAACCAGCGGGAGACATTTTGGTGTACAACCAACAACAAGAATTCCAGCACATTTAATGGTCTCTTATTTTCTGCATTGCTTGATAATACTAATGCCAATGAAGGCAATGGCCTAAATTACCTTTAAATAGACCAATGTGATATAGCTAACGAAATAACTGTAAGTTAGAGACCCTCGCAAGTCCACCACCCTTTTACGGGACTCGAACTCACGACCCGACCTTATAACCATGGACGACAACAGTTATAAAGTAAACATTGTAATGAGTTCCGATATGAATCCATTTACATTTTTGTCTGACCTTCCAAAACGCAAGAGAAACACCTGAAATAATACAATGGATTAGCGAAGTCGAGTTATATTATGTAGAGTAATTTTCTACTCAAAATAGTTTTTTGACAAGATTACAGTACAACCACGTTTACCACTGTGTTGTTTTACTTACTTATTTGAGAAAACTCATTTTCTGACGGTGTGATTTGTCAAACTGTGACGGGTAAGAAGATACAATTCTATTTAGCGTGAATTTGTTACCATTCATTTCAGGTTAAAATATTTGCCTAGCAAGTATTGCCTCAAATTGTAAATATCTGAGCTCCAACGTTGCCACTGTAGTAGCAACTCCTCATTTCATTACACCAATGCATTTAATATATTGTTTTTCTTGGAAATAAGTCTCATTCCCTACTTGACGATTAGACAACATTGGAGCCAAAGGTCACGCTGGACAACGAGGGGGGGGGGGGGGAGAGTTCGTGGAATGTCGCCTCGTCTACTGCATTCCATCAACCCTGACAAACAGGAAGCTAGGATTCGAAACTTGTATACAGCTATTTTCGTTCCGTCTTGATAGCCCACTTTGTTGGGCGTCTTTGATAGCAAAATGGTTTGCGTCGATTACGCATGTAGGGTGACCATATGTATTGCCGGACATGTCCTCTTTTTGACATCCTAATCCGTGCCCGGGTTCTTTAAAGAAAAGGAAATGTCCGGATATGTTTTATTTGTTATGAAATGATGGGCCTATCTAGAGTATCATGTACATGTAGAGTATCAATACATTAAGGAAAATTATATATGTACCAGTTACCAGTTAGCAGTTACCACCTTAAAAAAAAAAAAAAAAGCATTCATTTGTATTACCTGACATAACTCACATTCATTTAAATACGCCACCTTCCATTCCAATTCTCCCCTCTCCCCTAGTATTATATTGTCAGGGTTTAAAACAACCCCAGGCTCGAAACCCAATGGGGTTCCATAAAACCTATGCGCGGCTACCTTCTTCTGTGCTTTGCGCTTTTATGTGAATTTGACCAGTCAAAGACACCATGCCCAGACAGCCGTGCGGTAAAACGCACGAGGTCTCTGTTCACAGGTGGAGGCGGAGAGGATGCAGTTCGAATCCAGCCGGGAGCGCAAAAATTTAATTTGTGTATATGTAACTAATCTTAATCAACGTGTATGTATACTTGTACTATGGTCTGAAAAAGTGTTATTTCAGGATTTGCAAGTTAATAATCGTGTAATCAATTAAATGAAGGAATACGTTTAGTTCTATGACTACCTCCTAGGTTGCGCCACTAACAGACTGCTGCGAGTTTCGACTTTCAAACGCAGCTTTCCATATTTGTATTCGCGATCTCAAGGACGTTTGAAAGTGACGTCACTGGCCAATGTGGCGGCCGTGCCGGGTTAACTTCTCTGTGTGACTTTGCCGGTATCGCTGGAACGTTGATCACTTATCTCCTTCTAGCTGTTATACTATTCATTTTGAAGGAAAAACTTATAGGAAAGCGTAATTAGTTTACATGCCAATAGTCATCATAAAGGTTATTTCATAATTATAGACCCAGTAGTTTACTTGTTATAACAATTCACGCAAAAAATCGGAAAATTAGCAAGAGTTCTTATTGTTTTCTAAACTTAAATTGTTGACGAACGAATGATCGGATTTTGATGAGAGTTCCTTTGGAACATGAACCAACAGTCTGAGAAAATAAACAAATAAACTTTCTAGATAGAAAGTGCCCCGAACGAAAATTCATAGCATGCACTAACATGCAGGGTGCAGCGGTTGGACCTCAAAAGCAGCGGTTTTGGCCGTGAATCTATGCACCCTGCATGTTAGTGCATGCTATGAATTTTCGTTCGGGGCACTTTCTATCTAGAAAGTTTATTTGTTTATTTTCTCAGATTGTTGGTTTATGTTCCAAAGGAACTCTCATCAAAATCCGATCATTCGTTTGTCAACAATTTAAGTTTAGAAAACAATAAGAAATCTTGCTAATTTTCCGATTTTTTGCGTGAATTGTTATAACAAGTAAACTACTGGGTCTATAATTATGAAATAACCTTTATGATGACTATTGGCATGTAAACTAATTACGCTTTCCTATAAGTTTTTCCTTCAAAATGAATAGTATAATAGCTAGAACGAGATTAGTACCGCGTGGTTTGGGCGAGAATCCGCAGACAGTTAGAGCGCTAGACCCGTTAGCTTAGGGATAATTTTGTCCGCTAGGGGCGTATCGAAGTTTTGCGATCGCGAATTGCATCTGCGTACTTCCCATACATGGAACATCCGTGGATTGGCCTTTGTAAAACAGACATGGATTGTGTATGTGTTCCCGTACATGAAACGTATGAGTATGAGAAAGATACACAATTCATAAATCTACAATTCCTACACACCCCTAAATTTAATAGTACGGATGTCTATTTTTAGGCCATATGGTATCTTTATTTTAAGTATTCAATGGACGGTCTTTTTAATGGGTATGCATTTGAAATAAAGGAACAAAATTAATAAATCTACAATACCTACATAAGTAACATAACCCTAAACTTAATAGTACGGATGTCTATTTTTAGGCCATATGTTATATTTATTTTAAGTATCCAATGGACTGTCTTTTTAATCGGTATGCATTTGAAATAAAGGAACAAAATTAATAAATCTACAATACCTACACAACCCTTAACTTAATAGTTCAGATGTCTATTTTTAGGCCATATGGTATATTTATTTTAAGTATCCAATGGACGGTCTTTTTAATGGGCATGCACTTAAAATAATGTAAGTTAACTTGTAAGATTAAGGTACGTACATATCACTAGGAAAACGCTCCGCGTTGACAGATGAGCGACTATTTCAATGTATCAAATCAAATACATCATTTGCATATCATATTACTCCTTAAAAAAAAAATACCTTTATAATATACATATGATTTTTTTACAAGATGGTGGATCAAGTTACAACATTATAACTTAAGTATATTATTTCTTGATATGTTGCTAATAAATGCACGAAATATTATTTAAATCCGTTAAGAAGTTTTCTTTAAAGAAATTAAAACCTTCAAATTGATGGATTTCCGCATAATTTCATTCGACCGTGGTCTACTCAATAGGCTCTCATTCATAAACTATTAAACCTATCAGTGTATGGAAAGTTCCAAAATGTAGATACAAACTATATCTAAAATGTAATATTAATTAATCATACAATAACCCGCTTTAAAATCATAATAAAAGCTTTTTAATTTGTCGACCAAGTTCGTTGTTAACATTTGCATGTTTGCCGTGAAGTTCATTAAATATAACACGTCATTGTAGCCATTCTATGATAGCTATCAAAAATTCAAATACATAGTAAGAAAGGTCTGACTGCGTAAGCCATTTCGGCAGCATATTATGTGCATCTAGCTTCAATGGTCCGCAAATGCGAATCATATCGGTGGAACACTGTAAAAACGAAGAAAATTACTTCCGTAAATAAACAATATTTGTTTATAACATGGCGGTTGAAGCTACAATTTTGAAACTGTTGTCGTGTGTTGGTACTATTGATGTGGACTCATATATACAAAATTATTTATATCGGTGTGTAAGTTTTAATTTAATTAAATAAATAACAAAACATGTGTTTCAGTTGTTAATTTTTTGTAGGTTGGCATCTTACGTCATTGTAGCCATTCTATGACAGCTATCGAAATTCCAAATAATAGTGCATAATAATTGTTACGTACGCTATGTTTGGTGTATACTATGTGCATCTAACTGCAATAGTCCGCAAATGCAAATCATATCGGTGGAACACTGTAAAAATGAAGAAATTACTGTAGTAAATAAACAATATTTTTTTATAACATGGCGGATAAACTTACAATTTTGAAACTTTTGTCAATTGTTGGTATTGTTGATGTTAATCTACAAGTGAAACATTATTAAAATCCGTTCGTACGTTTTCATTTAATTAAATAAATAAACAATTTTTGTTTTTCAGTTATTAATTTTTTGTAGGTTGGCATCTTGACGAATTTTGCTGGTTATGTTAACAGCATCGAGTTTAGTAGTCACAAATTTTGACAGAAATTTTCAGCCAAATACGTCAAGCCGTTTGACCTGTGCGCGACGAACAAAATTTAGCGCACATACATACATACACACACACACACACAGACAAAGCGCCGATCGAGTTGTATGGAAAGATTCACTCCGCTTCGCTACGCTCATCTAATTAAAAACAACCTTGTGGACATGCTTATTTAGGACATGGCGTTTTTAATTTAAGTCTCCAATGGAGAGGTAATTAAATGTGAATACCTTTTAAACTAGGAAAACGCTCCGCGTTGACAGATGAGCGATTTTTTTCAATGTATCAAATCAAATAAATCATTTGCATATCATATTACTCTTAAAAAAAAAAAAATACCTTTATAATAAACATATGATTTTTTTACAAGATGGCGGATCAAGTTACAACCTTATAACTTGAGTATATTATTTCTTGATATGTTGCTAATAAATGCAGGAAATATTATTGTAATCCATTAAGAAGTTTTCTTTGAACCTTCAACTTGATGGATTTCCGCATAATTTCATTCGACCGTGGTCTACTCAATAGGCTCTAATTCATAAACTATCAAACCTATCAGTGTAAGGAAAGTTTCATAATGTAGATACAGACTATATCTAATATTTAATTTTGTTTAATCATACAATAACTCGCTTTAAAATCATAATAAAAGCTTTTTAATGTGTCGACCAAGTTCGTTGTTAACTTTTGCATGTTTACCGTGAACGTCATAAAACATAACACGTCATTGTGGCCATTCTATGATACCTATCAAAATTCCAAATACATTGTGAGAAAGGTCTGACTTCGTAAGCCATTTCGGCAGCATACTATGTGCATCTTACGTCAATGGTCCGCAAATGCGAATCATATCGGTGGAACACTGTAAACACGAAGAAAATAACTGCCGTAAATAAACAATATTTGTTTATAACATGGCGGTTAAAGCTAAAATTTTGAAACTGCTGTCGCGTGTTGGTACTATTGATGTGCACTTAGATATAAAAAATTATTTATATCGGTTTGTTAGTTTAAATTTAATTAAATAAATAAGAAAACATGTGTTTTAGTTGTTAATTTTTTGTATGTTGGCATCTTACGTCATTGTAGCCATTCTATGACAGCTATCGAGATTCCAAATAATAATGAGAAAGGTATGATTGCGTACACTATTTTTGTGTTTACTATGTGCATCTAACTGCAAAAATCCGCAAATGCGAAAGATATCGGTGGAACACTATAAAAATGAAAAAATTATTACCGTAAAGAAACAATATTTTTTTATAACATGGCGGATGAACTTACAATTTTGAAACTATTATCGAGCGTTGGTACTATTGATGTGAACCTACAAGTCAAACATCATTTAAATCCGTTCGTAAGTTTTCATTTAATTAAATAAATAAACAAATTATTTTTTTCAGTAATTATTTTTTTGTAGGTTGGCATCTTAACGAATTTTGCTGGTTATGTTAACAGCATCGAGTTTAGTGGTCACAAATGTTGACAAAAAATTTCAGCCAAATACGTCAAGTCGTTTGACCTGTGCGCGACGAACAAAATTTAGCGCACATACATACACACACACATACATACATACACACACACACACAGACAAAGCGCCGATCGAGTTGTATGGAAAGATTCACTCCGCTTCGCTACGCTCATCTAATAAATGTTCCGTATTAATTATTTCATGGTTCCTGCCGATCCATAACAAAACCTTATGGACGTGTATTTTTAAGTTAGGTCTGCCTTTCATCGTAAGTCTTCAATGGAGGGGTAAATTTAACAGTTCATTTACTGGTTGTGCTACTTCCATATCCAGTATACTTTATTTTAAAGGAAAAATTTTTACAGTGTAGCTTACTCATCGCAGCACCTGAAGATCTCACAAAAACATGTTTCCTTTTATTCACAATCGATACCGAATTCAGTGCAGTGTGGAATTAACAATACAATTAAATTGATTGAGGAATTTGCAAAAATATATAATTTATGTTTAAATATACAACCAAAATAAAAATGTAAAATGAACTCAAAATCAACTCGTTTGATTGTAAATTTCGAATAAAAAATTAAAAACATTGAAAATTTACAACCAAAACAGAAGTGTTAAACAAACCCAAAGTCATAATATTACAACGCTGTTTATCGCTACGAACTGCGTGACCAAGTGACCAAGTGACCAAGTGCCTTGCGATACACTGCCATGTGGGGAGTGTTAAGGGGGTGGGGAGGGGGGGGGGGGGATCATCGAGCTGTCTGTAGCACAACGGTGCTCCTCTGCTCTCGTGCAATATTACTCTGTACGCTGTACCTAGAACCAGCTGGGAATACTAATCATAAACCCGCCACGCTGTTTGCAATGTACTTAATGTAGCGTAGGTCATCTGTTATGATTATGGGAAATACTAGGCCATCCCATCCCAACTATATTCCTTATGGACAACTGTGTTCTCCAATGATGAAGCGTCCCCTAGCTTGACGTTATTGCCTCGCTAACAGACTACTTAAGTGAGTTAGAACGAAGCTTGTGTCACATATAAGTTAGTTTATTGTTTTAGTTATACCTTGTGAGAAGGGACATAATGTAACGCATAAGATGACGTATTCCTGACTTGGGAGCTGACACAGAAACAGAGCGGATAATAAATAGTACAACGTCCTCCTCTCTGTCTCTATTAGCTGATTGCAGAGTATATAGTATATACCAGAGCATAAATACATACCTTCGGCTTCATTCAGTGGAACAATAATTTTTTATTTTTTATTTACTACCATCAAATACACTAGGAAAACGCTCCGCGTTGCCAGATGAGCGATTTTGTTTTCAATAAATCAAACAAATCTTTTGCATATCATATAACTGAGCTTCCTCTAGAACGAAATAGTCATCAGGAATTGTTTCCTCAAACATAGCTTCCTTGCATTGTAGACACCTTGGGCTAACCTTCATACGGGTTCTGACAGGAACTGAACCAATAACCTTCAAGTATGAGTTGTGAGAGTCTAACTCCTCATCGACCACGGCCACTGCGTCGGTTGGAGTAATAGAAAATGTATCACATTGGTATTAAAATAGTGAGTACCATGCACAACATGTCATTATGGCCAAAATATTCCAATCATGTTTTGACATTCTCTAAATACAATAATAAATTACGTTAGAAAGGAACAATTAGTCAATATGGTTACTCTGTGAATTATAAGTGGCAACAAGTTGCTTGAGTTGCAATAGATTGCAGTGGAGAGTTGCCAAGTAAAGTGGAACACTCTAGCAATCTGTTTCATCACAGTAAAATACATGTTATGCGCTGTCTAGGTCTACACCTCAGTGGTGATGTATTTGTGACGTACGTCTTTCATATTTCATTGACGCAAACACAATACTAGCGTTAATTGTCTCCAAGGTAGAAATAGTGTTTATTTCTGGAGCAATTATTCATTTGAGTGTATAGAAAACAGTATACTTCAGACAGGGCCACCTATAGCCGGACATGTCGAGGTGGAGAAGCAGACATAAGGCAGTCCACGTCCTCCCCTTTCTCTTTTCATCCCTGTTACTTGTCCATTTCCTCCAATCCCCCTCCGACGTCATACAATCATTATTGTTCAGTAAGTTGTTAAACAATATTTTGTTTCAACAATATATATTTTAAAATTACCATTTTTAACCTCTGTAGTGAGTTTGTGAAACATACTTTCACAATTTAAAAAATTAATTTGAGTAACAAAATAAAGACGTATTGAAATATAGCAAGCACAAGACTGCTTACAAAGGATGTGTTTGGGGCTAGCATATTTTTTCTTAAGACAGCATTTCTTTAGACAGCATTCTTTAGCAATACAATTTTAACTCGCATACATCGCTTTAAAAAATAAAAAAATAATATACATTCTATCTCTCGTATATAACCATACAAAGAAGTGGCTTTGTATATGGTTGCGCATCGAGTTTCATCGCGTATCTGTTCCTATGACCTTCGCTTTTGATAGCGTCTTCTCTCTCCGACCAATAAGCTGGTGGTATCATTGACGTATATACAGTAACGTCCCCGACCAATACAAGAAGAACCCACGCAACCCCTGACCCAATACTCTTGGGTCTTCCTTGTGTGTGCAGTAGTATCTGACCTGCCCCGGCCCTAACATCATACGCACACCGAATATTTGAATATTAGGCCTCTAGAGGTTGCTTTTCGATACATGTGGTTGAATGCACAGTAGAGATTGAAGCCATCCTCAACTCAGCCAATCACAGAGCCGTCCATCCACTTGGCAATCCGTTCCATGATTGGTTAAAGGGAAATTTGAGGGCAATTCGCGCAAAGTTGATTTGAAAGGTGAAACGTGATTTGATTGGCGCAAAGAAGTGTAATCTTTAATAACTTCACTTCAATCTTCAGTTCACTGCAGGTAGGGAAGAAACGGAAATGAGGGGAAATATAGAAGATGAAAGCACACACGTGTATTGGGGCAAACAATATAATCTTTTAATAATTTCACTTCAATGTGAAATCTAACTGGAATAATGTTAAGGCCTTCGCGGAAACCAAACATGCCATTCATCCCCATCCATTCATCTTTGCTTCGTGAGGGATGTTTATGTGCTGAAGCTTTCCCCCCTCTCAAAAGTTCTCCAGACACCTATGCTTTCTATTCTCCAAAGCTTCTAAGCGTCTCAACAAAGGATGCTTTGTTCGTTCGTTCAGCAGCGAGAGAGTAATTATTGCACGAGACACATTGGTTTATAAAACAATTGAAACCAGACTTTGGCACCAACCAGCTACGAATGTCTGAAATTCATTACACAGTACAACCAAATTATAAACTCAATAATACAACTAGGACACAACTTCTTGGAGCGCTTTTCGTTTGAGTGACGTGACAGATTTACCCGGAACACGACACGTACTGTTGGTCGGACAGCGATGCTGTTGGAGCGCTCGAAGACGTGACAGCTTTCCTCCGTAACACGACACGTACTGTTGGTCGGACAGCGATGCTGTTGGCGCGCTCGAAGACGTGACAGCTTTCCTCCGTAACACGACACGTACTGTTGGTCGGACAGCGATGCTGTTGGCGCGCTAGAAGACGTGACAGCTTTCCTCCGTAACACGACACGTACTGTTGGTCGGACAGCGATGCTGTTGGAGCGCTCGAAGACGTGACAGCTTTCCTCCGTAACACGACACGTACTGTTGGTCGGACAGCGATGCTGTTGGAGCGCTCGAAGACGTGACAGCTGTCCTCCGTAACACGACACGTACTGTTGGTCGGACAGAGATGCTGTTGGAGCGCTCGAAGACGTGACAGCTTTCCTCCGTAACACGACACGTACTGTTGGTCGGACAGCGATGCTGTTGGCGCGCTCGAAGACGTGACAGCTTTCCTGCGTACCACGAGACGTACTGTTGGTCGGACAGCGATGCTGTGGGAGCGCTCGAAGACGTGACAGCTTTCCTCCGTAACACGACACGTACTGCTGGTCGGACAGCGATGCTGTTGGAGCGCTCGAACTTAATGTGACAGTTTCGTTCTTCTCATTAATTGAATTACTCGGTAGGTAGTTCAAGTTGGTAAAAAAATGTGCGTTTCTTCTTTCTTTTCAATTTGTCACTATCCTTTCCGCAAAGACGAAGAGACCAATTAGTTTCCATGGAATGAGCGTCGTGGGGTACTAGCCCCCCCCCCCCCCCCCCCCCTCCCCCCTGCCTGGCTGCGACCGATTCATTGATATGTTGCTTGTATGGCCGTGGGTGTCCTTGTCCCACGGCACCATTCAACGGGAGCAGGCTACGTGCCTCTCTTTATGCGTGATCGTTATTCAATTTTACCAATTCTTCGATCTAGAAAACATAGACATTGGGGGTAGAATTTGATGTTCCATAATGACCGCGGACCAATTTAGGTTCGTCCAGTGAAACGCTGGCTAGAATTGAAGTTCCTTAGATTTGGTGGAGAGATGACGTGTTCAACATATGTTCCTCCCCTCCCTCAAAATTCGAGCTACTCGGAGTGATTCTGCTCAGTTAGGCTACAAAAGGCAACACGCGTACGATTTTTTTTGTTAAACCAAACACTTAGTTTAATAGTATTAGATACAAAACGTATATTAATGCAAGTCACACGTAAAAAAAATTTCTAAATAGGTTTAATGTGGTCGTATTTATTGAAGTTTAAACTTGGGGATCTAAAACGCGTACAGGTGGCTGTGATGCAATGATTGTGTAGACGTGGTGGAACAGACCAATCGCTGAGGCGGTGAGCGTACGCAGAACAAAACCATGACGTCAAATCCACTCTACATGGCGGCGGCTCGTTTTTCGCGCCCTTTTATTTATCGTTACTAAACCAATTATTTTGAGGCATACACTGATCCGTTTTTCAAAATTCAAAGACACAAAATTATGAAATGAGAGACAAGGTATTTAAAAATCGATTAAAATTTTCATACGCGTGTTCCCTATTGATACCAGACTGTCAAGCTGTGCTTGAGTCAGTCTGTGGGGCTAAAGGTTTTTTTTTTTACAGGTCATCCAGTCGTGCACAAGAATCTATTTACAATCTCTAGTTTCTAGAGTAGAGTTAAAAACAAACCTCACAATAAGTAGTTGTAATTGTGACGCGCATATTGAGGCTGTAATATCGTTTGTGTGGCATTTATCCCTCACTATTTATAAAGAGATAAAAATAAAGTATTTTTAAATAAACACTAATGTACTTTGCACACAAAAATAATATACAAATACTTTTTACAGCACACGAATAAATGATTCATCAATGTCTTACAAAACGATTCCTCAGCACCTGCCATGATTTTCACCTGTTTGAATGTTGGCGTGTTTTAACTGTTCTGATTGTATGCTTGTTCAAGGCCATTAATTTTCCGGTACACAATCATCTAAACAAATTTACAAAACAAATTTTTATAAAAATTGTATGAGCTAAATAATGTATTTGATCCAATTTTCTCAAAGATATATTTGAATGTTTGGATTTTTTATCGGTGTGCAATGCAGAAGGCCCAGAATTCGAGTTCCGTTTCGGGCTGGTGTTTTTTAGCTTGGTACATTTACTTCAATATATCTATATCATACTGGTATCATCATGTATAACGCTGACTTTGCAGCCGTCATAGCAACGAAGCTAATTATAAACGGTACAAATGTCCCCCACTGAAAATCAGTTCTTGTAACTGAGTGGGTACAGACAATAAATGCAAATTTATTTTAATTTTATTAACTTAATTTCCTTCAATTTGTGAGTGTGCTAAGTGCCAGCCACTATCACATATCTTCCATCCTTCCTCTTCATCATCATTTTGATGAATCACACGTTCTTTGCGCATGTCACTCTTGTATACAAGAAAAGAATGGAAAAGAAAACATGACCACGAAGAAAAATGGTATCCGTATTTTACCTCGAATATTCTTTAGTGTCTCCTCGACCGGAGATAACAACGACGGCCGAGTGTGAGACACCACACTAGGGACCCTCCTCATTCCTCACTAGTCAAGGACGGCCGAGTGTGAGACACCACACTAGGGACGCTCCTCACTCCTCACTCCTCACACCTCACTCCTCAGCTAGTCAAGGACGGCCGAGTGTGAGACACCACACTAGGGACCCTCCTCACTCCTCACTCCTCACTCCTCACTCCTCACTCCTCACTCCTCACTCCTCACTCCTCACTCCTCACTAGTCAAGGACGGCTGAGTGTGAGACCACACTAGGGACCCTCCTCACTCCTCACTAGTCAAGGACGGCCGAGTGTGAGACACCACACTAGGGACTCTCCTCACTCCTCAGCTAGTCTCATCCGTTTTACATTTTATCAATACACCCTACCTAGCCCAACCCACCTCGCTCACTTCTAGGTCAAGAGACAAAGCACCGCGGTATAGAGTTACACACATGATCGATTTCACAGTTGTTATTTGTCCAGATAGTCTAGGCGGGCACGTTTTGGCTGATGAGTATGCCAGGGGGCAGGGGCGTTGGAAGTACATTTTGCTAGGGGGGGCAAGCACTTATGGGTTACAGAATATAAATAATATAAATAAATGTAGAAATGGCTTTTTCGAGAAATTTCGGAAGTCGTTCCAACTACCATTAAGTCCCACCGATGAAATTGTTCTGACCGTATTACAGTGGTTCATTTTTATATTTAGGCACCATTTGTATTCTTAATTTAGTTTAGTTTATGTATAAATTGTAATTTGTTTCGATTTTCGTTTTAATATAAGTTATTGTATGTTATTCTGTGTCTTACGGCAACAGCTTTGGCTGCAGAGACCGAATATTGGTTGTTATTATATTTATACGTTCTTATAAAAATGTTTCCTTTTCTTGCAAAAAAAAAAAACACCTGTATACAAACATATGGAATAGCTATATTTAACTCACCATTGATGAACAGCATAGCGGTGATGATAAGTTCGTGCCGAATCAAACATCACAGTTTCTTTTCGGTCAATCCTACTTCAATCTTATGCAAAGTTTTCATGTATTAGTTTCTACGGCCTTCACTAACACCAACGATAACTTCCTCGTATTACAGTAAAATAATACACACACATACGTCTATATTTTCAAATGCACAACACAAGCAACAACGAACGAACAAGCGGTAAATTTTGGAAATTTAAGAATGTTTTAATTTTATCTTCGTTGCTCAAACGCTCAGCATTCAGCACGCCCCAAATACCTCAGCTCGTTCGGGTATTTTCTGTGCAAATTTATTGCAAATTTATTTTATGTTCAAGCTCATGAGACGTTCGTTATGAATGTGCAGTACCCCGTCTGGGCCCGGGGCAGAGTAGGCCCAGGGTGACTCTGCCAGTCGTAAGAGGCGACAAAAGGAGACCCGTCTGGGCCCGGGTTGACCCCCAGTTTGGGGTAGAATAAGCCGAGTGACTCTGCTAGTCGTAAGAGGCGACGAAAGGAGGGCCTGTTCCTTTCCCCCCACTGTCCCACTGAAGATTTCTCCACCCACATGGCCCTGCCCTCCCTTGCTGGACTCCCTTTATGACGACTCCCGTTCCGACGACTCGGTGTTCCGTGAAATCATTTCACTAATGCCCACCGTAATTACAAACCTTTTTTGTTATACAATTAGAACTAGTGTCCGGTCATAGGAAATACCTGCTTATCTCGCCGAATAATCCTAGACGTAGGGACACACAGGCCTGCGCTTTGTTGTGCAGACTCGGCTGTGAACTGTGATGTCTTTCAAAAGCAAAACCTTTCATTCAATTTCCAGGAATCAATAAGAAAACTATGAACAATTGAAACAGACTGTTAAATCCCCAAAAAACTATTTGAAAGTTGGGAAATATAAATATATAAATTTGATAACTTGTTATTTTAAGGGCGTAATATGTTGTTTCAAAGACTATTAAATCAGTGCATCGCATTTCGGAGTATGGAAATGGGGAGGGGGGGGCAAAAATATACTATTGCCCCCCCTGAAGTTTCTAGGGGGGGCAAGCGCCCCCTCTGCCCCCCCGGTTCCAACGCCACTGCCAGGGGGGGTGGGGGGAGTATCCGGGGCTCACTGGCACCGGCCATCACGTTCATCCCCAGGGAAGGCACAACACTGTCTTCACATTGTACGAGGGAACGAACATTTTATACCGTCGATTCGGTTTGCCACATTCCAAAAGACTCAACCCCATTCAATACAAATGTATTGTACTGTGTACATCCATTGTGTTATATATATATATATGTTTTGATTGATATACTAATATATTTCTAGCAAAGTAGTTTAAAATTCGTTCAATGTATTGCGTATTATTTCTATTCACTGTATTTAGTCCCTGTGGTCACCCAGTGTCCGTCGAACAGAGCAGCAGACATGTAAATTAATTTTTCCCTCTTTCTCTAATTAAGATATATTTTGTGTCGTCATCAGCTCATCGCTATTATTATTATCATTACGAATCATTTGCCATTACGACATCGATGATGATTCCTTTTGATTTACGTCTCTTATTATTGCAATCATTCTATCGAGATGATAAGATCCCTAGATGGCATGTGCTATAAGACCGACACCCCAATCGCATAAACTACCACAATCAGGCTAATAATTAGTAACTCGAGGGCTGCGCACACATAATATGATGACGTCACATCTATACACCGGGGTATGGACATTTATACCTCATTCGATGACGATGCAAAACCCCGAAGACGTCTAGTTAAATTATTATTATTATATCTTGTACTCCGTGCATGTTGACAGAAGCATAGAGACTTGCATCTACATACATTTGATCTCTCTAGAGATGCACAGTTAATTAAAGTTGTGTTGACTGTTGACGTTGGTTCTAGCGGTAATAGAAAAACTCATGTTACACTTCTGTGACAACAGGGTAGGAAGATATTAAACTAAGATGTTTTCAAAGTAACGGAATACCCTACATTATGATTTATGAGCTAAAGTGAAGGATGAAATTATACTCTTTGTAGTATGTATTAGTACAAATAATACGCTATAGGAATTATAACGACGAATTAAATGACGTTCTTAAAGGGCATAACTGCATTTTACTAACATTACATTGAGAATAAATCCAATATACTCATATTTCTAAGCGTTTTACTTCTGACATAATATATTTATTGTATAATATGCCGTCGTCCTAGAGCATTCGTTCTCATGTGTACACCTCAACAACCCATTTCCCACTTGATCAGGTCACACTTCTTGTTCGAAGATAATCTCTCGTGATCACCATACGTACTTGGTCCTATATCCATTCGGCCTCATGCCGCGAACTATCACAGTATAGGTCTAAACATATAATAGTGAAAATAAGAATAAGATTAATAATAATACTAACAAACTCCATTCCAAATAGATGGATCAGGTACCCAGAAAGAGAAACCGGCTCTGACCCGTTCTGTAGCGAACCGGTTCCAACTTCTCAACCCGGTTCCGCTCACGGCCGTATAGTCGCTTCCAAAAACAGTCACGTAACGTTGCTCTAGCTAGCTGACACAAAGTATATCTGGGCTCGTCTATTCTGTTTACACAATTATCTATATCAGGACTAAGCGTTTTACATAGAGCATATTTGAAGGTTCGCTAGACATTGTCCAAAGAATGTTTCCTAGATACATTTTTGACCTGCTGAATGAAAATTGTTAATGACTATAGATTTGACAAACAATATGCTCTAAAAATCGGTTCGAACTTTCCGGACCCGATGTCATAACCAGTTAAAACCTACATTCTGTAACTACTCATGTGATAATATCCCAGAAACAAGTTACTTTATAAATATATTTTCATGATTATTAAAGCAATTGTCAAGTTTTAAAGTTTTACCCGAGTTTCCTACTCCGTGGTAAAGCTGTCATCAAGGAACTTAACGAGCAAAGCACAAGTCTTCGTTGCTCAAAACTCTCTACCTTACTACCAATGATGTTGCACTAGTCCCTAAGGCTATAACTATTTTCTGTAGTTTGATATGGTGAGTTCCAGCATAATAATTATGATATGAATTAAATTTCCTCAATTCCCCTAAAGCTACTTCGTACTGCTGTAGAGTGGGAAAGCAAACGAACAGAGAGAGAGAGAGAGAGAGAGAGAGAGAGACAGAGAGAGAGAGAGAGAGAGAGATTGATTGATTGATTGATTAACGACTTTTATTAAATGGCGGGATTAAGGTCAGCTAGACCTTCTCTTCCATCCAACCATCACATAAATACAGAATATAAAAATACCAAATAAGAAATATAAATACAAATACAAAGTGTAAAGTACAACAGAAAATACACTAAATATGAAAATAAAATACAATACAAATGCAAAATACAAAGATACTAAAAACTAAACACAAAATGCAAATTTATTAAATGAATCGATATTGATTATTTATCCATTCCCTTTCGTTATTAATAACAATAATAGATTCATAATAATGGTAAAACTAAACAAACGTACTTTCAGTGGGGTTAATGCAACAATGTTGCAATCATTATTACCGTAATGTAAGGAATAAACTAAAAATAAGTATATAAGTAGCAGCTGGTATGTGAAATGTTGCATACGAATAAAAATTCACATACAAATACGGAGTGCAAAGTTACCAAATACAGAATACTAAACACAGAATACAAATTAATGTCACTGTCACAAAATGAAATATATTTGAATCAATATTGGTAATCATTAAGAATAATAGTAAAACTAAAGTAACACACAACGATTAGTCAAAAGATATAGTGCTGATAATGTAAGAGAGAGAGAGAGAGAGACGGACATAAAGCTAAAAATAATGTAAAGCGATTCTCGCCGGTTGCAGATGATCGCCTTTATATTATCCTCGAGGTTCAGTTACAGTCTATTGGGCTGGAACACTCTGCCTTATGTAAGGGAAATATCACGCTTAGCAGATTTATTCATAAGGAAAACGAAAAAACATGATTTTGCTAATTCAAAGCAAGGTTACGAATAACATAACACATATCACAGGCAATTATAAGAGCAGGAAATTGGAGCAATATTACTAGCCGATGAACAAATACAAACTTCTGAGCTCTATTTCTAACATTACAATAACATCAATATTATACCAAACGAACTTGGTCCATCGGACACAGCTAACCATTGCAATAAATCTCCTACTTGGCTCCCACACATTCTTCGCCTCACATACTTAGTTCATAATACGAGTGTTCAATATTCATACTTTACTCAACCATTTCTTTCTTGAATCAATCCAATAGAAACATACCTCATTCTGCTTCCTTCTTGGCATTGACACAATGTGCGTTTAAACTGTGTCCGTGGCAAAGCTGAGAACGCCGCAGGGTATTTGTTTTTCACTGCATTTGTAATAAGTTGTTTGTACAGCCCGAGTGCGACCCCAGTTTTCTTGAAATAGTTGGGTCTGAACTGTCAAAAAGTAATCAAGTGTATCGTTTGTTTGTTGTGTGGACGCCTATTATTTGACTAGATGTTGGGTTTCAAAGAAATGTGCGCATGGTTGAACTTCTGTCATGGTTTCCGGTAATGAATTCGGGGATTTCGTCTCATGTTTGTGCTGTAGTACATTTGTGACTGTACATCATTTGTGAAATGTCAAGATCGACGAAAGATCGACCGATTCTCTTGTTCTCAACTAAGCCATGGACCCACTCTAGTAATCTCGAACAAGCACATTAACGTTTGCAGAGCGCTACTCTATTGTGAATGCATTTCCTCATGTTTTGCACACCCAGCCACCTCGTCTTGTGACATCTACACACCTTAATATTGTACACCAAGATGGGTGTGACCACTTTGCTGCCTTTGCTGAACAATCTGGTTCAATTTGGTGGTATCTTCCATAGTTCCCAGAACGCGTTCACCAGCATCCCTTAATATATAACGATAATAAATAAGTAAACTTGCTCCAAACTGGAAAGAACCCTTATAAAAAATGAACAAGAATCGTAAATACCCCTCGCATTCTGCCGAGACTTTATCCACAGGTTGAAATATACATAAATTTGTATTAACCGAGGTCGGATTAAAAAAAAAAACTACTTTTTCTTTTAAACAGAATGGCGCATTATGCCATGTTTCTTTCGAACTCTCCGGCAATACGGTTTACAGTAACGAACTCGAAATTGCCTCAGTATATTATCTCTAGACATTTTAAATTAAATCCTTTTTGATTGCGTTACGAAGCTCGTAAAATTTATTAAAGAGAGCTGACTGACCCTTCTTAAATACGAACATCCCTAAATTAACGATCTTCGTCGCTTGCTTCGTGAAATGCGTACATCGATAAGACGGCTGTTGGTTTCTTCAAGAGAGCTGACTGACCCTTCTTAAATACGAACATCCCTAAATTAACGATCTTCGTCGCTTGCTTCGTGAAATGCGTACATCGATAAGACGGCTGTTGGTTTCTTCTAACACAGCAAAGCTTAGGTCGGTAGCTGATCGTAACTTGGCCTGGAAAAGCATCTCCAATCCTACGTTGGAGAACCGTGACTTTGAAATGGTTCCCTGAGGGCTAATGGGTGGTACGAGGGCTTAGCTCGTTGGCTACATGAGCGTTATAGCACAAGCGGGTCTCTATAGAAAACTGCCCTGGTTGGCGCTTTAAGGGTTTTACCTTGGCTGCAGCCCGTTCTATTTGCATGGAATATTACACACGATTTGGCCCGGTCTCGAATAACTTCCAACTTACATACTTTTATATTATTTTAATCCTATAACCGTGCAAAAGATATGGCAAAAAATAACTGGTATAACTAAATGTAATTTAACCAAATGGTGTATTCAAATGTAAGGGACAATATGGTTAAAATTTAAATAACATGTTTTTATTGTCCATCTACTTTACAATACAAGAACTTACTTTTAGTAGGAGACATTTAAACAATTTATTGTGTGCTTCGTCGCTATAACGGTTTCAAATCATCGTTTAAATGTAAACACCAATGTCACATAGATTAATCTCAAGTTCCAAAGTTAAAAAAAACAGTCTGAAGAGGGAATCGAATACTGGAACTTCTGTATTGGAAGCAGTACTAAACACACTAGACCAACGAGCCACACAATAAACCCACTAGACCAACGAGCCACACAATAGACCAACAAGCTACACAAATTTAAAGTGATCCAAAAGATAAAAAGTGAGACAGCACTTAATTGCGTGTGTCGCTGACAACAGGGAAGCGTGTGTTGAACATGCGTGTGTCGCCTAGCTAGGCTGACAACAGGGAAGCGTGTGTTGAACATGCGTGTGTCGCCTAGCTAGGCTGACAACAGGGAAGCGTGTGTTGAACAGGCGTGTGTCGCCTAGTTAGGCTAACAGGGAAGCGTGTGTTGAACATGCGTGTGTCGCCTAGTTAGGCTGACAACAGGGAAGCGTGTGTTGAACATGCGTGTGTCGCCTAGTTAGGCTGACAACAGGGAAGCGCGTGTTGAACATGCGTGTGTCGCCTAGTTAGGCTGACAACAGGGAAGCGTGTGTTGAACATGCGTGTGTCGCCTAGCTAGGCTGACAACAGGGAAGCGTGTGTTGAACATGCGTGTGTCGCCTAGTTAGGCTAACAGGGAAGCGTGTGTTGAACATGCGTGTGTCGCCTAGCTACGCTGACAACAGGGAAGCGTGTGTTGAACATGCGTGTGTCGCCTAGTTAGACTGACAACAGGGAAGCGTGTGTTGAACATGCGTGTGTCGCCTAGCTAGGCTGACAACAGGGAAGCGTGTGTACCCTACCAGCAAGAAACGGAATGCATGTGCATTGAAGTCTGGCGATCCCAGGCCTTGAGATCTGTCAGAGTCAGAAAGCTGTAACTAATCTGTATCATTTACTTCTTATTCCTTCAAGCTGCGGCCTTGATCGGTCCACGAAGTTCAGCGAACACGGGAGGAAGCAATGTCACCTTGACCTTAGCCTTGAGACTAAACAGACGCGTTTTGTGACCAAACTGTGGCAGTGTATGGTGGGAATATTATCAAAATCATCCCACGTAGAAATAATTAAAATCGAAATTAAAATACAATTTGGAATTCAACACTCTTATGATGATAATTTTTGTTGCTTTACGTTTCTATTATTGCATTCATCATATTCGAGTCGTTGAATGGTAAAAAATGAAAGAATTACAAACAACTAATGCCGTATGCGGGGATCGAACACGCGTCCTAAGATGGCGTATGCTTCAACCGCATGAGACGCCGCGGTCGGCTACAATAACAGTGTGTTATAACTAACTACTAACGCAAGTGAAAGCGATGCTGATTCCTATCACACGTGACTATCGGGAGGTCGCCGATTCAAATCCCGGTAACGGCAATCCTCACTGAAAGTTTTCCTCATGTTTTTTCCTCAGTCACATAGCAGATGCTGGGGTTGAGTCATACTAACAGCCGTCGGACATTCCTCCCCATCCTATCTGAAACAAGTGTGAATAATTGTTTGAATCTTCCATGGGTAGGTTTGCTATGGAAAGTTATTAAATTAATATGGAAAATACAATTTGAGTGACCATTGGGAACCCTATAGGGTTCCTAAACACTCAAATCGTAATTCCCCGACTGTAAAGAGAGGCTAGTACCGTGATCCGTCCCAGTATGTAGTATAAGGGCACTGGACCCAGGATGGTTCAGCCCTAGACTGAGACAGGCCCCCCTCGCTCGTACTGAGCCTTCATTCAGTTTCCTTTTCATTTGTTCTCACTGAAATCCATTTTATTATAGCAGGTTCTACCCCCATTCATCATCACACTTAATTTGTAATATCACCCCAGCCCTCGGGCTTCCGCGTTTTTACTTCTGTATTCTTTCATCTGCTCTAAAACTGAAGGGCCCAGCCCGAGAGAGCATTCTAACAAAGTTCAATGCTGAACTATTGTTTCTAGTGAGGAAGTAAGTAAGTAAGTATTAAATTAATTCATGAGTAATAATAATTGAAATAGGGTCATATTATACTGTCAGCTCTCAAAAACTTACTTCCAACCAATTTGAACCCTGGACAGCTTGCCTACGAAAAATTGTTATTATTCTACGGACGTTTACCCTAAGCACTCAAGTGTTGTTTGGCTTAACAAAACAGATTTATAAATGTGAATAAAAGGCGTTGGGCTATGTGGGCTATCATAACTACCTTGCGTTTTGGTCTAGCCAGACAATGAGAGCGGTTATATATCAACCCCACTATAAGCGAAGTAGTGACGCTATTAATTTTTTAATTAAAACCTAGGGATTGAGGAAGGGATTCTATTTGCAACTTTGCTTTATTTCAACTCGTAATTAACGTCATTCTTCACGCTTTTATCCCTCTAAGCCGGTGTTCGTATGCTGCAATGTTAACAATGTACTCTGGCAGCCGCTTTCCGTTTATGAGTTGTTTTGTGATTCGACCTTTGGTACCGGTCGGGCTGTGCATTGTTATTCTTTCGTAAAAACTAGTTTACAAAAGGAAGTAGGCCTATGTTTATAAAACCCTCGTAGGTATCACTACGTCTATTGAAATCAAAATTCTGACGAATTGCACGACCAATATTTAGAGTACAAACAAGTGTAATCACAGAGCGAACTACTCTGTCCAGCCCGTCTGTGAATGTCAACCCAAAAAAACAAATTGTGCCGTTGCCTTTAGTTTCATTAGTACTTTCTTCACGCATACGCCCTCGCCTCACGTCTTATGTTCTTATGTTCTTGGCCAGGTTGTTCCGCACGAAACATTCAAGACAGGGAAATGCAAGTTTTTACCTTAATGTGCTTAGTCGGCACACATCAATACGTGTGTAAAGCCCGTATCACACTAGGATTGTAAGGCCCGGTATTATAACGCCCGGCTAAATACTTAGACCACCGCTAACTTGTTTCTCCATGGCAACCACCAATCCTAAGCGTGGTTTCATAGGAAAAAACAAGTTAGCCCAGTGCTAGACGTTTAGCCGGGCGTTATAATACTGGGCCTAAGTGTGCTAACCGTCGGCACACATCAATACGTGTGTAAAGCCCGTATCACATTAGGATTGCAATAGTAGAGTTGAGTTTACGATTGGCGGCGCATGCGCAGTAGCTCAGTTCGGCCAGTCTACGATTGCAATATATTTTAGAACAATCTCTAAACTAAGATTACGAGTTGCCCATCCATAAGATATCACGTAAACCAATCAGGAACGAGAACGGTTAAATACGTACATAGCACTGTCACAACGCGACAACTGCGGTAATGCAAATGCTAGGATACGCACAACACCAAAACACAACAATGAAACAAATTAATTGAACCGATATGGACAAGCAGGCTGTCAAAAAAAAAAATATGAAGTTCTGAAGTTGGAAAAAACAAACGTTCAGAACGTTTACAAAACTTTCAGATAGTTGCTGTAACATAAATTTTAACTGGCGAGCAGTTACTATCGCTACAACTAATTGTTTCTCCTCATTATTTGCAAAGATATTACTTTGAAGGCTTGTTGTTTGTCCACCAGTTCAATTCATTTCTTCCATTGTTGTAGTTCGGCTGTTACGTCAGATGTGCGTACCCTATAAGTTATTTAATTGTTTGCTTGCTTGCGATTAATTAAGGCGTGTCTCATTTGTTCTTATTATTGTATTGTGCACGAATGAGGGATTGTCAGCTTGTAGAGTGTGTTTGGACAGCTGTGTAATACTCGCCTTGTACAGCTACAGTCAGAGTGTGTGATACGGCCTTATTATGTGTCCAGATGACAATTCGGTTAGTACCAAACCGATCATTTTAAATTATCTGAGAACAATGTATGTTTGGTCGCACGTATCAAATATCACTGTTAACCAGTTTGGCCTTCTGATTATACTGATGGAATGCGACAAGACCTTATAACAGTATTTCACCTCTACAATAGACAGCATAACAATACACAAATTAGTATACCATGTTACAATTATTAAGCGAGCGAAGCGAGCGTCTCCATTAGACTTTAATGGCAATTATTCTGTTCGTTTTTTGTTTTCTTTGTTTTGTTTTTTTTATGTCTGTCGATAGCGGTTGAACGTAAGTCCGATCAAGTACAAATTCGGACCATCCACAAGCCTCGATGTGGATTGAAGGTGTATAGTTTTGTGACAAAATCGTTCGAAACGTTACAAAGTTACACTATAGTTACTGCAAAAATATTTCCTGAAACAAGTTGGCGGCAAAATGTGAGATAGTCATATTTTTACAAAGAAGACTTTGGTGGCACTCGTTCTGTTTTTGTTTTTTTATGTCTGTCGATAGCGGTCGAACGAAAAGTCCGATAAAGTTGAAATTTGGACCATCCATAAGCCTTGATGTGAATTGAAGGTTTATAGTTTTGTGGCAAAATTGTTCATAAAGTTTAAAAGTTACACCATAGTTACTAAAAACTGTTTTTTCTGAAACAAAATGGCGGCAAAATGTGAGATGGCCATATTTTTGTAAAGATTTTCCGAACACGAATATGCACATTTAATGGCGATCTGATAAGTATTGACAAAGTTGTACAAAAGTTACTCGAAAATATTTTTCTGAAACACAGTAACGGTAAAATGTAGGTGGCTTTAATGTAGTACATTTTTGTCCGGTCACGAATATTCATAGGTTGGACGTACGTCACATCTTTGCGCGTGGTGGCCACATATGTAATCCAACTTTGACGTTGCCATGGAGAAACAATTGAAGGCTGTTGTGGTAGAACACAGAAATTCTTAGTTCTTTAAAATATTCTACTGTTTTTAAAATAAAATTTGTATCTGTGGTAATTTTTGAATTTTTGTGTTACTTATGTTTACATTTTAAATTCTTAATTAGGCTTTTTTATTAAATTTGAATATTATTTGCAAATGATCTAGGATTGGTCCTCATCAATTGTGTCGCAATCATGGCCGCTGTGACGTCACGTGGGAACTATGAATAAAAATTTAAACACGATCTGATACGTATTAAAGGCAGAAATAACATTTCTATTGCTATCAATAAATGTTAGTAACAGTGGCGGACCATGTAGAAAACACTGTATACGAAATGACAAGGAAAATTCTTAGCAACGCACATTGCACAGCATGCAACAATATCGGGAAGTATAATAGCTATAGAAATAAGAAAAATGTTTGAAATGCGCATTCTTGAATTGTTGTTAATTGTTGTTTTTATTAGTTTTGAGAACATTTGAATACATAGTGTATACTATTATATACACAACTAACCAGCAAGTGGGTGACCTAGGTCCTTTTCCCAGAGGGGTCGAGTTTTTTACATGAGATATGTATTATATTATATAATATATATGTAGTATATTTCATGGGCAACCATTCAGCCCTTTGTGAACATATAACAAACTATATTATACACCATATATACTTGCCGTTTTTCTAAAAGGTTATTGTGATGAATGATATTTCTGCCATTATACTTTTATTAATTCTTTACAAATATTGATATCTTTGGTTTTATTCCGTTGAAAAATTCGGTGTTTGAGAGGATGGGGAGGGGAGAGATGTGACCGGGGTGGTTGGGAGAGTTGTTGAGAGTGAGACACATTTATAATGGTCATCAAAGGAACTACGATTTACTTGCAAAGAAAGAATGTATATTATTCCTAAATCTGTACTTTTCATATTTCATTTCTTACTCGCTAACATTTCCAGATTCATATTACATATTAAAAAAAACTATGGATTCGCAAGTCTAAAGCTAATTTTTAACTTCATAGAGAACTCAACAAATAGCGTTTCAGAAGTTCCACAAAAATATAAATTTTTAATCAGTCTAGGGTGCGCAAACTGAGAAAGGGTAACTACAAATACAGTAGCAACAAAACTTGAGAGTGCAATTCCGAGATCAAGTTTACAGGTATCCAAACTTGTTGGGCAGAGTTGAATACAAAGCATTTCCTAAGAGCTCCATGAATTAATAAACACGAGCACTTAAAAATCGTTCACAAGTTTAACGTACGGAAAAAGTTTGAGACCTCTTGACATTCAATGAACTTAGTGAAGTACACGAGCCTGTTTCAATACGGTCTGTCGCGATAAGGCGGCCCGAAACTCACAAGGAGCGCGTTCGTTCACAAAGAACTTCCAAGGAACTGAAGAGGGCTTTCGACAAGAGAGGGCAAGATACGAAGAAATGCAAATTTCGCAAAAATCTTCAATATTCGTTTCCTTTATCCCTTCAACAGAGCTCATTCCTCCGGCGAGTAATAAACGGGAAGGAGTAAACGTGAAAAGCGATGTAAATTTCCCGGAAGTCATCAATAATTCCCCCGCTTTTCAAAGATGCTTGGCATTACTTATCTGAACAGGCACTCAGGAGGGTTTATGTCTTATTAACCGGCATAAACCTCCCCTACGCGGCTCCTTTCTGACATATATACTCGGGCATAGCGCGGGATAGTGACAGACTTTCAAACTAAAAGCTTTGACTCGTTCCCACTCCGATAATATTCTCTCACTCATCACAACCGCGTGTTTATACTCATACACATTACGAGTACATACAACTTCACTTAGAGTATTCAAGCCATATCTTTTATTTAATAATAATGCAGGAAAAGTAATAATGATGATGAGAGTGAGGCACTATTATCACACACTCATCATACACTTCCTCGTGTATGTACTCATTCATACACCTTATTCATACATCTGTTCGTAAACTTCACTTCACTTCTACAAATTCTACAAATTACAAAAATTTCGACAAGTTTTAAACAAAACTTAAAAACATGTAACAAAACAAAGAACTATACAAGAATTCAAGGGCCAAGGCCAACTTTCATTAAAAAGTCAAACTGCCAATAACCAACTATAACATCATATTTTGGATACTTCTGTAATTTCATATTTCTGTGTTTCCATATTTTGTATTTTATAATATACTAAAAGAAAATGTAATTATCTTGTGTTATAACTTGCTTTCCTAATTTCACTCCTTTAAGTAGGTCTTTTAAAATAGAGAACTATTACATAATAAAGGCAAGGTTATCCTCAAGTTGTGATGAGCTTCATCAATTTTGCGATCCACCTCGCGCATGTTGAGGCCTTTGGCAATGTATCTTTCCACTGTTAGGACAGATAGTGTAGGCCTACCTAGACCATTTTTCCCCTTTCGATTTCGTAAGTAGCTCTTGATACGGCGCATGCAAGAAAATGTTCTTTCACAAGCAGCACTTGATGCAGGTATTGTTAGGCTAATAGTGCACAGTATGTAAGCTTCATTGAAAGCAAGGAGGGGCATACAACCTTCCAATGGCGTTTGAAACTTCTGGCTTCAATTACCATGTGCAAGCAGGGAAAAACTTGAAAGTAAAAAATCAAAATGCTACGAACTCCAATTTGACAAATATTTGGTAGAGTGGTGGATTGGTGTAGTCAATTTCAACTACAAGAACTAGTAAGAAGCTCGGCTATTTGAACGCGAATTATTTATTTGTTGGCGTGCATGCGGCGGCACCAACGTAGTGTATCAGTGGTAATTTATTTTGGCTTAGAGGGGCCGCTGGGGGGCCGAGGGTTTTTAGGGGGGCATCGGCCCCCCTGGCCCTCCCCTAGCGTCGTCTCTGTGTCAGTGGGGATGTGGGGGGTACACGCAGGTGTAAAGGATAAACCATAGAGTATACCTAAAACCAATGTTACATCCTTCAGCATACCTTTAAAAACATTTGTGGTATACGCTCTGTACGCGGCGTATGACTAAAAATAAATAAGGAATCAAATGTCAAGTTCCTAAACATAGAGAATATATTTTTGCAATAACAAAATAACAGCATTTCACAATGATACAAGCCTTAATCAAACCACTGACAAAACTCGTAAAATGGCACAAATTATTATTGGGGCATGTCTCTTCCACCATTGTACTTATAAGTATGCACTTTTGTCTACAATTAAATAACACCCATAACATAGTTTGGTATCACACTACTGTGATGCGTCATCTTTTATTGGTGCTTTTCCAAACAGTCGCTAAAAATC
The DNA here is from genome assembly GCA_945910005.1 of Isoperla grammatica. Classification (NCBI taxonomy): domain Eukaryota; kingdom Metazoa; phylum Arthropoda; class Insecta; order Plecoptera; family Perlodidae; genus Isoperla; species Isoperla grammatica. The sequence continues at coordinate 18,602,779 of OX246740.1, forward strand.
ATCATACATGTTTCACTTATTCATGCATTTTTTTACGTTCTATCTAAATCTTAATACTTTTCTCGTATATTCAACCAGAACTATTGATAATTTTTGACGAACCTTAAAGTTCAAGCTAGCAAGGTTGCGGCCTTCTTATGTGATATGTTATGTTTGAGTATGTTACCATTGAGAAACAGTTGAAGTAGTAGAAACAAACTACATAGTTCATTAAAATTAGATTTAAAAAAAAAATGATGTAATTTATGATTTTTATTTTTTATTCGTATTTGAAATTCTAAACACTACTGTCATGCAATTTAAAAATCATATCCTCTCATCTTTTTGAGGTTATGCTTAAGTCATATACGATACCAATATGGCCTCTGTGACGTCACGTGGTTAGCATGAATACCAATCTGTCCATTCAATATCAGCTAATATCTCGTAGTCCCCTCATTGTTTTAGTGAAGGGTAATCAGTAATCAAGACGATGTATGATAAGACATCACGTCTTGGAACACCAATAACAACGACAAGCTGAGCCTTGTCTACTTGATGACGCTGTCTTGTCCGTCAACAGACAACTAGAGATGAGAACTCTGTCAGCCAAGTTATAAACGAGCTGTCACCAACAGTGCGCATAATGGGGGAGGGGAGTAGAGGAGGATTGTGAATCTTAAATTAACTGCGTTCGTTGGTTTTGTGGGCTTTTTCCTGCTTCCCACGCATAAAGTCCATATTTGATTTCCGGTGCGGGCTTGTTTTTTAACTTTGGAAATTAACTTTTTTGATATCTTGAGTCCTTCTAGATTGAAAAGTTTATTCCTACAGGCAAATTGATTTAATGTCAGCTGAACAATGAATCTAAAATCTTTCAAACATTGTATTGATTTACATTTTTGTAATTATTAATTTATTAATTAGTTTATTAATTATATTTATACATTTTGGAATTGATTAAAGGAACGATAGTCATAACAATACCAATATTTTAAAGCTTTAAAATTCATCGTTTAGCTGACACTAAAGCAATATGCTGGTATGGATTACTTCTTCAATATCTTGACGCGTTCTCAAGACATCAGTTTTGCTTGGTCTAATATTGCGAGCTATTGTGTAAACGGTGGCTATGGTGCCGTCATATAAAGTCGGCCCAACATAGGTCTAAGTATTCTCTCTCAATTCCCAACAGCTGACTACGAATCGTAATGCATTATACACTATACTGCAATAAAAAGTCAGTTGAATCTTGCTCGTTCTTGTAGTTCTTCTTTATCCTCATCTATCAATATTATCAACCCAAGATATTTACATTAATAGTTTTCTTAACACACTACTAAACGTTCGTAGTATATATTATATATTGCACTAGTACTTCATGTAAGGATTGTTAATAGTTGTCCCAAGACTACCTTACACATGCTTTTGTCACAGGCGACTGGTTCGTAGCCGATCAGCGATTGGTATTGGCCCGGATGTGTCTCGGGCGGTTCGCTGGTTGGCTACGACTGCCCCGGATGTGACGAAAGCAGGTGTAAAGTAATCTTGGGTCCTCTATACCAAAACGTTGGGCTTGGGCTCAGTGGTGTATCCAGGAATTGACAATGGGGGCGGGGGGGGAGGGTCGAGTATCCCAAGCAGATAGGGGTCTGGGGCGACAGCCCCAGCCGCCGGAGGCCAATTTGAGCTGAGGAAATCTAATAAAATATAACAAAGCGATGCACAGTTTTAGTGCATTTCGTTTGGATGAAATCGGACAGTTTCAATAAAATCTCAAATGTTTCAAGTTTTTATAATCTAGACCAAATATCTATAGACATTGTGTTAATTTAATGAAGCATTCTTCACTTCTATTTCATATCATTTTAAATCTTGAAACCTCACCTCTATCTTAGCAATGCATAACAACCTAGCTCCCCCCCCCCCCCCCTATCTTAGTTTTTAGCATTATGATGCATATCGACTTAGCTCCACCCCCTCTATTTTAGTTTTCTAGCATTATGATGCATAACAATAACAACCTAGCTCAGCTCCCTCTATCTCAAACAACAGAGAGCCACATCCGATTTAGCGTGGCAGTTTAAGAAATAGCACGAATGCGTATTTTCATCTCTCGTAGTAACCTCCTTTTAATGCTTTTCACTATAGTATACGATAAAATATAAGAGGTGTTTTCCAAACGGCACCCAAGATAACAAGTTTGATGCGGCATAAAAATGTTAAGAAATACGTACTAAATTGGAAGTAATAGCAAACATCTCTTTTATATTGCGAAGTTTGCAGCCAATCAAAAGTAAGTGCTTCGTGGAATGATTGCAATGCGGTATACTATATACACAGGATAACGTGGGATGAAACCCTGATTAACGTGTGTTAAATGGTCTATGCCCTGATAAATTTGTTTCATAATCACACATTATATAGCATAATACCAATCTAAATTGACTGTTTTAAAATGTTACTGCAATTAGAACAGTGAATTTACGTTAGTATTTAATGACATTTATATACCCTTTTAATTGCGAGAATTGGGGTTTTGGTGAAGAAGCGTTTATTGAAAGCATATAATACCAATCTAAAACAAACATTCGAAAAAATATATGTTGAAATTGTGTAAAAATATACACTTTCAAACGCAAAGAATGCAGGTCGAAATCACACCCCGTCTTGATAGTTCACGTATTGTGACTCAATGAACCGAGTGCCCAAATTACGAACGTATCGAAATTGATTATTCAGAATTAAGACAAACTAGTGCTATTTCGAAGACCTGCAGGACTGCTCCTAGGTCCCAAAGGTCGAATAACGTTGCTATGTTATTTCTTATGGAAGAATTCTTGCGATGGGACCTTCCTTGAATAAAGTTAGTTTTGACAATTTTTAAAGTATGGATATTTGTAATTGTATTTCACAGTCACCACCTACTATCCTGTCATCGTCTTTAGTAGATAATTTACACAACTTATGAATTGATATAGCATTCTTTCCAATCGCCTTATAACCATTCAACAACAACAAAACCAAAATCCGATAGGTTGTATACTAGGCCTACTATAGTATTTGACAAAACCATATTGTAAAACCATGAGGCTCATAGACGTAGTAGATCAACACCGCTAATAAACCTCAGTATTCTCATATAGTGTCTGACAATATAAAGAAATGTGTGAATGCAGCCTCAGAACGTTGCTTTTAAAATAACCAATACAATTAAGAGGGAGATTTACAAGATGGAGATTTATGTGTTTTGATCGTATTTTTCATACTAGATTTAAGAACGGTCCTGTTTTCCAAGACGGATGCAATGCATGTCTATGAAATGACAGTTTCAAAAATTATTATTATTAAATCTTTATTGACAACAGGACCTAGGTCCTACGAGTGCAATCCAATACAATAAAATACACAAAATTGGACAATAGACACACACAAACACTAACAGAAAAAAATAAGAGAAGCTACAAAAAACATAAGAACAAGTTAAAATACCATCAACAGTGAATGCTACTAACTAACTTCTAATAACAAATAATGCTAATTAATCATTTATATTCATTTAAAGACTTCAGTGCTATCAACTTCATATCAACTTCAGTGTTAACAACAGAATTTAACGTGAACTGTCTGAAACGATTAAGACAAGAAAACTTTTGAATATCAATACGACTACGAGGGACTTTGAATGAGGGACTTGAAGACAGCAGGTGGATTAACTTGGCATTGGAAGTTATCTATCAAATATCAGAAAATATTTTTTTTTACATGCCTATAGAGCTCGTTTAGCCCTGCATACAACCAACATGTTCATTTCAAATTTTAAAGATCACTTATATGAGCTATACGAAAACGTAAACCCTTAAATGCCTACACTTTTCAGGACATTCCTTTTTATAAACGTCTATATAGCTTGTTAAAATTTAGCTCTGCATACTTCCGAAATGTACATTTTAAATGTCAGTTAAATGATACGAGAGCGGAAAATCTTGAATAGCCTCGCTTTTCATTCTATTTGCTCTGAACACTCCTAATGGGAAACATACGAAATAATTTGTGCACCTAGAACATATTGAAAAAAAAAGCTTTCATTTAAGAGTTTCGGCGGAGCGACTCAAGGCCCTCAACCCTTCCTTAGAGACCAGCGGATTACAGGGTTAACTTCTGAGCCGCAGTCGGGGCGTCCATTTATTCATTCGCTCTGTGTCCAGCGCAGTGTGTAGGTTATTGCCTTCCCTTTAGTCACGCGTCCCACACTCCATAAACGACACATGTAGCTTGACCGATAGAGATGGCTCAGCGCAGTGTGTAGGTTATTGCCTTCCCTTTAGTCACGCGTCCCACACTCCATAAACGACACATGTAGCTAGACCGATAGAGATGGCTCAGCGTCCAGCGCAGTGTGTAGGTTATTGCCTTCCCTTTAGTCACGCGTCCCACACTCCATAAACGACACATGTAGCTAGACCGATAGAGATGGCTCAGCGCAGTGTGTAGGTTATTGCCTTCCCTTTAGTCACGCGTCCCACACTCCATAAACGACACATATAGCTAGACCGATAGAGATGGCTCAGCGCAGTGTGTAGGTTATTGCCTTCCCGTTAGTCACGCGTCCCACACTCCATAAACGACACATGTAGCTAGACCGATAGAGATGGCTAAGCGCAGTGTGTAGGTTATTGCCTTCCCTTAAGTCACGCGTCCCACACTCCATAAACGACACATGTAGCTAGACCGATAGAGATGGCTCAGCGCAGTGTGTAGGTTATTGCCTTCCCTTTAGTCACGCGTCCCACACTCCATAAACGACACATGTAGCTAGACCGATAGAGATGGCTCAGCGCAGTGTGCAGGTTATTGCCTTCCCTTTAGTCACGCGTCCCACACTCCATAAACGACACATGTAGCTAGACCGATAGAGATGGCTCAGCGCAGTGTGCAGGTTATTGCCTTCCCTTTAGTCACGCGTCCCACACTCCATAAACGACACATGTAGCTAGACCGATAGAGATGGCTCAGCGTCCAGCGCAGTGTGTAGGTTATTGCCTTCCCTTTAGTCACGCGTCCCACACGCCATAAACGACACATGTTGCTAGACCGATAGAGATGGCTCAGCGCAGTGTGTAGGTTATTGCCTTCCCTTTAGTCACGCGTCCCACACTCCATAAACGACACATGTTGCTAGACCGATAGAGATGGCTCAGCGTCCAGCGCAGTGTGTAGGTTATTGCCTTCCCTTTAGTCACGCGTCCCACACGCCATAAACGACACATGTTGCTAGACCGATAGAGATGGCTCAGCGCAGTGTGTAGGTTATTGCCTTCCCTTTAGTCACGCGTCCCACACTCCATAAACAACACATGTAGCTAGACCGATAGAGATGGCTCAGCGTCCAGCGCAGTGTGTAGGTTATTGCCTTCCCTTTAGTCACGCGTCCCACACGCCATAAACGACACATGTTGCTAGACCGATAGAGATGGCTCAGCGCTGTGTGTAGGTTATTGCCTTCCCTTTAGTCACGCATCCCACACTCCATAAACGACACATGTTGCTAGACCGATAGAGATGGCTCAGCGTCCAGCGCAGTGTGTAGGTTATTGCTGTCCCTTTAGTCACGCGTCCCACACGCCATAAACGACACATGTTGCTAGACCGATAGAGATGGCTCAGCGCAGTGTGTAGGTTATTGCCTTCCCTTTAGTCACGCGTCCCACACTCCATAAACGACACATGTAGCTAGACCGATAGAGATGGCTCAGCGTCCAGCGCAGTGTGTAGGTTATTGCCTTCCCTTTAGTCACGCGTCCCACACGCCATAAACGACACATGTTGCTAGACCGATAGAGATGGCTCAGCGCAGTGTGTAGGTTATTGCCTTCCCTTTAGTCACGCGTCCCACACTCCATAAACAACACATGTAGCTAGACCGATAGAGATGGCTCAGCGCAGTGTGCAGGTTATTGCCTTCCCTTTAGTCACGCGTCCCACACTTCATAAACGACACATGTAGCTTGACCGATAGAGATGGCTCAGCGCAGTGTGTAGGTTATTGCCTTCCCTTTAGTCACGCGTCCCACACTCCATAAACGACACATGTAGCTAGACCGATAGAGATGGCTCAGCGCAGTGTGAAGGTTATTGCCTTCTCTTTAGTCACGCGTCCCACACTCCATAAACGACACATGAAGCTAGACCGATAGAGATGGCTCAGCGCAGTGTGTAGGTTATGGCCTTCCCTTTAGTCACGCGTCCCACACTCCATAAACGACACATGTAGCTAGACCGATAGAGATGGCTCAGCGCAGTGTGTAGGTTATTGCCTTCCCTTTAGTCACGCGTCCCACACTCCATAAACGACACATGTAGCTAGACCGATAGAGATGGCTCAGCGCTGTGTGTAGGTTATTGCCTTCCCTTTAGTCACGCGTCCCACACTCCATAAACGACACATGAAGCTAGACCGATAGAGATGGCTCAGCGCAGTGTGTAGGTTATTGCCTTCCCTTTAGTCACGCGTCTCCCACTCCATAAACGACACATGTAGCTAGACCGATAGAGATGGCTCAGCGCAGTGTGTAGGTTATTGCCTTCCCTTTAGTCACGCGTCCCACACTCCATAAACGACACATGTAGCTAGACCGATAGAGATGGCTCAGCGCAGTGTGTAGGTTATTGCCTTCCCTTTAGTCACGCGTCCCACACTCCATAAACGACACATGAAGCTAGACCGATAGAGATGGCTCAGCGCAGTGTGTAGGTTATTGCCTTCCCTTTAGTCACGCGTCCCACACTCCATAAACGACACATGTAGCTAGACCGATAGAGATGGCTCAGCGCAGTGGGTAGGTTATTGCCTTCCCTTTAGTCACGCGTCCCACACTCCATAAACGACACATGTAGCTAGACCGATAGAGATGGCTCAGCGTCCAGCGCAGTGTGTAGGTTATTGCCTTCCCTTTAGTCACGCGTCCCACACTCCGTAAACGACACATGTAGCTAGACCGATAGAGATGGCTCAGCGCAGTGTGTAGGTTATTGCCTTCCCTTTAGTCACGCGTCCCACACTCCATAAACGACACATGTAGCTAGACCGATAGAGATGGCTCAGCGTCCAGCGCAGTGTGTAGGTTATTGCCTTCCCTTTAGTCACGCGTCCCACACTCCGTAAACGACACATGTAGCTAGACCGATAGAGATGGCTCAGCGCAGTGTGTAGGTTATTGCCTTCCCTTTAGTCACGCGTCCCACACTCCATAAACGACACATGTAGCTAGACCGATAGAGATGGCTCAGCGCAGTGGGTAGGTTATTGCCTTCCCTTTAGTCACGCGTCCCACACTCCATAAACGACACATGTAGCTAGACCGATAGAGATGGCTCAGCGCAGTGTGTAGGTCATTGCCTTCCCTTTAGTCACGCGTCCCACACTCCATAAACGACACATGTAGCTAGACCGATAGAGATGGCTCAGCGCAGTGGGTAGGTTATTGCCTTCCCTTTAGTCACGCGTCCCACACTCCATAAACGACACATGTAGCTAGACCGATAGAGATGGCTCAGCGCAGTGGGTAGGTTATTGCCTTCCCTTTAGTCACGCGTCCCACACTCCATAAACGACACATGTAGCTAGACCGATAGAGATGGCTCAGCGTCCAGCGCAGTGTGTAGGTTATTGCCTTCCCTTTAGTCACGCGTCCCCCACTCCATAAACGACACATGTAGCTAGACCGATAGAGATGGCTCAGCGCAGTGTGTAGGTTATTGCCTTCCCTTTACTCACGCGTCCCACATTCCATTAACGACACATGTAGCTAGACCGATAGAGATGGCTCAGCGCAGTGTGTAGGTTATTGTCTTCCCTTTAGTCACGCGTCCCACACTCCATAAACGACACATGTAGCTAGACCGGTAGAGATGGCTCAGCGCAGTGTGTAGGTTATTGCCTTCCCTTTAGTCACGCGTCCCACACTCCATAAACGACACATGTAGCTAGACCGATAGAGATGGCTCAGTGGTAAGACGCGAAGCTGTAATTCGCAAGGTCGCCGTTTTGATACCCGCGACCATCAATCCTGACTAAAGGTTTACTCCGACTTTTTCAGTTATAAGGTTAATGCTGGGATTGAGTCATAGTAGCAGCCCTCGGACATTCCTTTCCAACAGTTCTTAGTACCGCAAAACCTAGTTCGTCACCTGAAGAGATACATGATTTGTCCTTGTGTAGGTCTCCTACGAAATTTTATTATTGCCTATGTGTGAAACGTGTACATTTTTCTGTGGTTAACAGATTGGATGTGTGAGTGCATGTGAGGAAGCGGGGGTGGGAGGTTAAACGCTGTATTTGTGATCGTCGATAACCAACCAATTATTTTTCAAATTTGGTTGTTCGTTTATTGAATACGTTCTCCATATACGAATGAGTTCCGAACGAGTATTCAATTGCATTGGGAAATGAAGTCAATAAATTTAATTGAAAGTACACAGATAGCTTGGTGTATTTGTTTACTCTAGTGCAATTCATCCTGTTAAGTAGAGTTGTATGATCGGCCTACATGGAGACAACTCATTTATGCAGAACACAATTACAAATGTGTGCAATAGAGTTAATTGCCGGGCAAATGTTCCGTGTCAAGTAGGGTAGTTACTTTGTATTTATTATTTACATATTCATAACATTTCGTTACACACACTGGACCGTTAGGTTCATACATTATTTACACCCTGAAATAAATAAGTATGAATCTTTAATCTGTTACATTAGTTAATAATTACGGAAATGATTGTGGTTAGTTTAAATGGTGATCGTGAGAAATATATAACCATAAATGGTATCTGAACACGGACCAGTATACGAATAATAATGTTAACGGAGAGTTAATTGAATATAGCAACATGGTTGAGTTGTAGCGTCCTGTAGGAGACCATTCCGAATCATTGGCCGTTTCCCGTTTGTGAATTGACGAGTGACTGACCCGCCTCCTGACTCCACGAAGCAAGGTGGCGCCTATAGTTGTTACAAATCCGCTGACGGTTACGATTTCGAGAATGTACGCCATTTATCCCGTTCTAGCTGTTATAATACTATTTTTCAGATATGGCCTATATAGGAAAGCATATTTAGTTCACATACCAGTCGCCAGTAAAAAGTTTATTTATAAATTATAAACTCAGTATGGGTTAACTTGTTATACAAATTTGCACATCAAGAGGATTAAATTAGCAAGGAGTGTTTTGTTTTTTATCGGATTTTTACGATAGTTTTTAATGAATTTGTACCAGTAATGTGAAACAATAAGCAAATAACTTGTCCAGATAGAAAATGCCTAGAACGAAAATTCATAGCATGCACTAATATGCAAGGTGTAGCTGTTGGGCCACAAAAATAGCTGTTTGGGCCGTGAAACTATAAGCACCTCCGCTAAACCTTTCTATACGATAGAATGGCCGCCATGTACGCGGGAGCCCCGGGTTCTAGTTCACTTGGGGTGGGGGAGTTACCTTGCGCGATTGCTCCACTAAACCCTTCTATACAGAGAGCGTCGATCCATAATGTACATCACCAATACTTCGTGTACGCTGAGCTCAATACATTCTCAATTTACTTTTAATACAAACTGCTGGAATTTAAGTGGAAGGCACAGAAGGTTGTGTTTCGGGATTGGTTTCGTAAGTACTTAATTGAAATAAATCTGTGCCTACAGTTTCCGGGAACATTGTGGCTGGTGCGGGTAATCAAATAATTCGAGAGGCCGCCGTTTCGATGTCGGCTATACCAGGAATCCTGTCTGTAGGCTTATTGGTTTTCTATCAGCCGTATAATGTTGGTATTGAATCGTATAAATAAATAAACAAATTCACATTTAGAGTATACCCACTCAGTAACTAAACTGATTTGCAGTAGAGGACTTTAATTTAAAGTGACTAAACCAACCCTGTAGGCTTCGAACACCATCGACGAGTGAGCGATAACCAATCATAGATCGATATTTCAAATACGAAACATATGAATCAGTGATTGGACAGTGCGAACACCTGCGGACAAATGCCAGAATCAACAAGGCCAATTCAGAACAACTTTGAATTTATTGAGTGCTTCGTTGCTATAGGACGGCTCCAAAGTCACCGTTTACTTATTCTTAAGCCAAGAAGTACCTAATGGAATTGAATCCACATTAGAAGTTAAAAAACTTCTGCCTACTATCCTACTAATATCACTTGGACGTAAAGGTTATACCAGAATACAGCGGTCTTGAAACTTTTTCCTCCGTATCCGAATTTTGAATCCTGGAAATCATGTCGTCCCGACAACCTTAACCCCACCCCATTTTTCTAGGTAAAGTTTTACTTTTGCCATATGTACATTTTTCGTGTATGGTACACGAACAACAAACGTTTTTTAACTTGCCTTAGATGAAAGAACAAGTATTGTTCCACACTAAGATTGTTTTTAAATATATAAAAATATTGTTCAAGTTTGTTTGTGTAAATAATATTTTAAACAAAATAAATGAATGTTGTCCCAAATGAAAGTACCTTCCCCTTGTCCGAAGTTTGGGACGCGACCCAGACTTTACAAACCGCTGCCTTAATACATTTATACTAGTCCCAAACGTAACTATTCTTTTACCGAACTCATATCCTTATATCTACTGCCCCTTTCATGCACCCTGTTTCAACCAAAATAAACAGATTCCTGGCGTTCGTTTACTCATTCGTAAAGTCAAAATTGTGCTTGTAGTAGATTGCACACTATAGCAGGCGCGTAGGAACTTTTTATCAAGTGGGGGGGAATGGGAAGAATTGTGAGCGCCGGGTATCCGTGCCCGGGTTACCGATGCATATCAATGCCAGTAGTTAGTTGTATACATGTTTAAAAACAAAAGCCTATACATGATTTTAAAAGGAGTGTAAAATAAAATAAGGTAAGCAAGTACAAGAACAGTTACTGCAGTTACGGAGGAAGTTATAATAAAAACGTGCAAAGAAATCGTCGTTGTCTGTGGTTGTGTATGTAGGGATGTGTGACGAGACTTGGTGCCTAAAACTTTAAATTGGGTGGGACGCACACAACAGTGTGTGTTTGGGAGGAAGGGGGGGGTAGGAATCTCCTCCATTCCCTTACCCCTTCCTACGCGCCAACATTATAGGCACGACCGCTGTGTTAGCAAGTTCCAGGTATCCAATCCAAGGGCGTGAATTATGCTTAATGCACGTGATCATCTGTAAACAACCTCCTTAACGTTGTACAATGCACGTGATCATCTGTAAACAACCTCCTTAACGTTGTACAATGCACATGATCATCTGTGTACAACCTATGATCATCTGTGTGGCTCGTTGGTCCAGTTTAGGTGGCTCGTTGGTCCAGTAGGTGGCTCGTTGGTCCAGTGGTTAGCATCCCTGCTTCCAATGCAGAAGGTTCCGGGTTCAAATCCCGCTTCAGGCAGAAGTTTTTAAACTTCTAATATGGATTCAATTCCATTACTTCTTGGCTTAGGAATAAGTAAACGGTGACTTTGGAGCCGTCCTAGCAACGAAGCACTCAATAAATTCAAAGTTGTTCTGAATCGGCCTTGTTGATTCTGGCATTTGTCCGCAGGTGTTCGCACTGTCCAATCACTGATTCATATGTTTCGTATTTGAAATATCGATCTTTGATTGGTTATCGCTCACTCGTCGATGGTGTTCGAAGCCTACAGGGTTGGTTTAGTCACTTTAAATTATAGTCCCCCACTGCAAATCAGTTTAATTACTGAGTGGGTAGACTCTAAATGTGAATTTATTTTTATTTTTTATTTATTGTACAATGCACGTGATCATCTGTGTACAACCTCCTTTACATTGTACAAAACTGTGTAATCGCTTGCCCACGTTTTGCAGCCATGGCGATAACGAAAGCCTGTGAAAATATCGATGCCAAAGAGGCCATGCAAGCTAATCCGCCTGCTTAACTCTGCATAGCCTCGCTTTATATCGATTGCTTAGGGCTTTACGTCTCACATTTATGCAAATTAACTAATTGGGGCAATGAACGGCCATTTAACTAATATTAATGATTAGGAATAAAAGTTTGGAACTCCACTTAGCTTGCAGACTGCTCTTGGTCCGTAGAATGAAGAGACGCATAAGCATAAGTACTCTCCATCAAGCATGTACGAAAGTGTCTTTTATGATAGATCTGTTAATAAACCTAAAATTTCTTCACCAGCTGTGTTACATATTTTATCTGCAAAAATTAATGAAAAACTATGTACTTCCATACGTGACAAAAAATGATACATTAAGTTCTAAGCCCAAAGAGAAAGAAGGAACAAACTAACGAAATCGTATATATCTTGGGCTAGTTGCTCAAAAATGATGTTTCTAATAGAAATTTGTAAGTGATTTTCAGCCAAGAGCCAAGTGAAGCAGAATGACATTGCGTCTTCGTTGTGAATTAGAAATGTCTTCTTCGTGCCAAACATGATACAAACGTTGAAATATTGTCGTTGGTTTTAGGGCGTAATTAATGTTTCTCTGAATTAACACCGTTCCGCCGAGCGGTGTGGGTGCAATGCTTATTGCTTAGGCTTACTTCCGCTCCGAGCAAACCGTCACTGCGCGGGAGTAGGCTACGGCCGACTGTCTGCCCGCCGAGGCTCAATTTATGTCTAAACATACCGGGGCGGAAAAGCGGTTGATGTTTTAATTAGTTCTCCACCCATGGACCCATAAAGTTAGTTGATTGATACAAATCAGATATTAAAATATAACAAACATATTTTGTCAACGAAAAGGTAACTAAAGTCGGAGACTTCATTTTAGGTGCAACAGATAATCCTCAAAGGAGACTAATTTTAGCCAAGAACTTGCTCGTTATCATTTGCAAGCATGTTAACTCTTCAGTTCGCTACTCAAGCGTAAACTTCAATAGAGAACCCCGGACCTTGCCCACGTTGCCATATCAAATAGCTGCGATGTGCGAGCGACCGCTACTGCAGTGAGTGTTGAATCATGGCAACGCCGCAGCGCACAGGTGTTTAAAATTGGGGTGGCTATCCGACGGACCTCACTTATTCCGCATCAATGGAGAGTTACAAATATCGACTTGCACATAAAATGAAGTCTCCAACTTTACATAAACTCTGTAACAGTGTTTCTATGGTAATCCCACCACCGACTCAGGCGCAATCAGAAGTAAAAGCGGGGCTGTATGCCATGTCGGCACTTAGTTTTATCAATTATTTGCATATTGACGAATTATGTTGAGTGTTTTATAGTACTGTGTATTATATAGTACGTATTATATAGTGTAGTATATAGTACGTTTTTATGGAGAAAATGCTTCAATTGATGTTTCTCTCCCTCACGAAAGTATTATTTAAGCACGGGTCCTCAACCCGACCCCCATCTTCCCCCTATCCTCTCCGACTCCACTTGAACTACTGTGCCCGACACATGTTTAGTTCAATTCAACATGATTTGCTAGATTTATGAAAAAGCTTAAATTGTAATGAAATGTTGCTTTTTGAATATCGTATGTACGACGAAAACGAAGTCATGTAAAAGTCAACGTTCCCAACGTTAAACGTTTGGTTTTGATATAAAAAATAAATCAACTCACATTAAAATCAATATTCTTCACAAATCTAAAAATCCAATAAAAATGCGTGTTTTCAATAACATGACTAAGAAAACGCTCTGTGTGACGCGTTGATAAGCGAGCGCGTCCATGCCTACGAACTTTCTGGCGAAAAGTTCTCAATGCTATCGTCATTGTTCAATGTAAGAGATAAAGATAAAAGTGTGAAAACAACAATAAACAACAATACAAGAATGCGCATTGCAAAAATGTTTCTAATTTTCCGACACTGTTGAATACTTAGCAATGTGCGTTGCTAAGAAGTTTCGTTCTCATTCCGTCTAGTGTTTTCAACACGGTCCGCCACCATTTCTAACAGTTATTAACAGCAATAGAAATCTAATTTCTGCCTCTAATACGTATCAGATCGCGTTAAATTTCGTATATTCGTGACCGGAAAAATCTTTATAAAAATATGGCTGTCTCACAGTTTGCCGCCAATTTGTTTCAGAAAAATATGTTCTAGTAACTATGGTGTAACTTTGTAACTTGTCGGGCGATTTTGCCACAAAACTTCACACCTCAATCCACATCGAGGCTTGTGGAAGGTCCAAATGTCAAGTTGATCGGGCTTTCCGTTGGACCGCTATCGACAGACATAAAAACAAAACAAAACAGAACAGTCGATCGAAGTGCCATAAAGGTCTAATGGAGACGCTCGCTTCGCTCGCTTAGTCAGTTTATGTTTTGGTATTTAATAGAGATTAATAAGATAACGTCCAGCAAAGCACTTCCCGGCGCGTTGGGTCTGAGGCGGCATTACTGGGGACCACAGAAACCCTGTTATAGAGATGTGTGTTATTGTATGCGTGGATACACCTTTTTTCCCAGATGTGAGTGAAATTGGCAATGGTAATTTGGTCTTTATAATTTGGGACATCAGAAGCATACATTCACGTTTCTTGCAAATTATCAGTGTTAAGCGTTGTTCAGAATACGTTAAAAATTACGCAACGTACCGCATAAATCATCCCCTGGCCAACAGTAGGGTTATGAACGTGTCGTTCCTTTGAACTTGAATTATCGTACCGGTGGATATAGTTCAGAAGTCGTGCAATCTGTCAGTCCAGGAGGTATTTTATCACGTATAGTAAAGTGTAAAGTATAGTAGTGAAGTATACACAACAGATGTATATCGGTAGATAGTGGGACTCGGAGGCGAGCTGTGACTGGGTACGGAAAGTTCAGATTCAGTCAACTGTTGTGTGTTACGTATAGACGTTAAGTGTATGTGCACGACGAACGTATTATTAAGTGGTTGTGGACGACGCTTACGGTTTATGTTACTTTCGGGAAAATTTTGAAGAATAGCATTTTAATTATTCAATAAATCCATCCTACTTTGTAGTACTCAAAGCGGGGCTTACTTTTTATTATATTTACATGAGAAGTGATTATCTACGCGTATATTGGGTCTGCGGCCCATCGAAGGGAAAACGATGTGTTACCAGCTTTAACAATGTAAATAGCCATAAGGTTGGTTTGAACCCAAAGAACTGAGTGCGAGAGAGAGAGAGAGAGAGAGAGAAATCATTATTTAGTGCGGGCTTAGAGAGAGTGCGAGAGCGACAGAGAGAAAGGTGGGACTAGCGCGAGCGAGTGGGTTGACGTCTCAAGTTGTGTGACCTTCACGCAGGGAGTCCCCGCAAGGCGTGACGTCATAACGATCTATGTCGTCACTGGTTCCCCCAAGGCGCTCACCCGCTCAACTTCGGGAAATGAGTTAATTACCCCGTTAATTCTTAATGTTGATCCCAAATCCCGTCAATAAATAACGCGCTGGCTAGAACGAAACATCTGAGAAGGTAGATGTGGTGGGCGGGAGCCTTGTGTACTATTTCTCGTCTTTTATTCATCTAGACTTGATACTAGAGTAACATGGAACTTATTCTCTACTGGGATCCCTCTACAACACACAAGCGTACTGCCAGTAATTACTTACTATGATGTTGTTTTATTAGCAGCGCAAACCTTACAAGTATAACAAAGTGTAATCGTATGTACGGAAACTCTATTGAGAACTGTAAAATAACATTTCAGTGCAGAGGGTATTTTAATTGTTTTATTCTATTCTGTTATAAAACTGATTCACAACTTGGACATAATATAACATGATCTTATTCTTATGAAACAAAATACAAGGAAATTTGTTTTGGATCGTCAGTGTATTTGCTCACTATCTACGAAATGTCATACGCCGAACCACAAATTGTATTAATATGTCGACACTATAAATGTGGATAAGCACACAATTTGTTAAGAATGATTTACATTTAATTAAGAAAAAACAAATATATTTGTATTCATTTCTACCTACTGAGTTACAAGAACTGATTTTATATCACTCATTCTTTATATCTACTTTTTTACCATTTGCAGTTTCTTCAAATAAGTATTTAGTATTATATGTGCCACTAAGCAATAACTTATGTTGAATAAACTTTTCACTAACATTCTTTATTTAAAACCTATTGTTGTCCTCTTGATGTTTGACATATAATACATTTGCAATGCTCTTTCTACATAATCGCAAAATGTGGTCTCTTCTTTTGTTATACTGTTTACATTTCTGGAAATTCTACATTTAAAAACGTTACGAGATGTATACTTTTGTGTTTGTTTTAACCCACATAATTTCCAGATTGATTCTTCGTGTATGCTTTGTGTTGAATGTTTGTTTGTTTGTTTTCCTTGTCATAACAAATATCATCATATAATCAATCAAAGGAAATAAATAAGCACGTTTACAAACGAAATACTGTAACAAAATGGGTCGTGGCCATAATACTGCGCAATAGAATTCGTTGAAAGATATTTCAGAATACTGAGAAAATAAACCAGATTGAACAACAAAAACATGTAAAATAATTTTCAACGTTGCTTGATATACAGTGGGTACAAAAAATAAATTTGGTAACCTCCTTTTATTTCCTTTCTTCTTCTTCTTTCACTTTCCAACACTTTTCTGAGACTTTTTCTTTACTAACTACGTACCTGTCTTAAGACGGCACATTCACAATCCCTTATCTCTTCACATTTGTAAAATGCCTGTTAGAATAAAGTACAGTTAGAACTTCGGGGACCGTGTGATATGTACGGTGACCGTAAAGGGCTGAATGCCTGTTAGGATAAAGTACAGTTAGAACTTCGGGGACCGTGTGACATGTATGGTGACAGTGTAAAGGGCTGAATGCCTGTTAGGATGAAGTGCAGTTAGAACTTTGGGGACCGTGTGACATGTACGGTGACCGTAAAGGACTGAATGCCTGTTAGGATGAAGTGCAGTTAGAACTTCGGGGACCGTGTGACATGTATGGTGACAGTGTAAAGGGCTGAATGCCTGTTAGGATGAAGTGCAGTTAAAACTTTGGGGACCGTGTGACATGTACGGTGACCGTAAAGGACTGAAAGGACTTCGTTCTCATGATAGTTTTATGTGGCTGCATCGGGGCTCCAGGCAGCGAGCGTTGTGAGAGTGAGCTCCATACAGGGAGTGCGTGTTCAGTACAGGTCTGGTCCATAGATAAACTATATATATTCCAATAACGGAAAGCTGTACTATACAAATAAACTTGAAATGCCATTATCATGTTTGCTACGGTAACGATAACTCTAAATTTATAGAAAATCAATCCGGTTTGTAGTCTGGTATATAAAACAGTTGTAAGTAAGGGTGTTTAATAACACCTGTTTGTTTGTACATTCTTCATTATTGGGATTGCACTCCTAAAATCACAAAGTAGTTAGACATATATAAAGTTACTCCCACTTTGTATTGTATCTCAATCCTCATGCAATCTCCGTTATAAATATTCTGAACTTTTGAAAGAGTTATTTAATCATGCAGTGCACTGCACGCTAATCTTATTTATAAAAAGTGAATTTGTTTTCTTCTGTGAATTTACGTACTCTCCTAACCTCACTCTAATCAGCTGGTCTCGCTAACATTGCCATGCCGTTATACCTACCAAACAACGTGTCGTGGTTAGTCGTTTCTGGGGGGGGGGGGGGGTCTCCATTTTGAATGTACGATAAGAAGTACAGCGGACACAATTTACCGTAGTTCCTCTAATCAGCGCTATCTACCGGACGAGCAATGCACTAGTCTGCTGTGGACGGCACAAAGAGACACGGCTCTACGATGTCTGCATGCTAATATCACGCAACGCCGAGAATACCTCTGAAGCTCTGACGTCATCAAAGGTGTCCAGGCGCGCCCACACATTCAAGCGCTGTTCAATTATAACGATATTTTGTACTTTGTGTGTTATTGTGCACGTATTGGTATTTACTCGCTGCTATAGAAATGCTCGAAGGGAATATACAACAAAAGATAATTTCAGAAGTTGGTGGGCATCATAGAACGTGGGCCTCGTTTGGTTTTGATTGGAATGTATTTGAAACTGTTTTGAATGAAAATAATGTGAACAATTTTACTTTGAATGCATGCGATGTCAAAGGAAATTAAATAAAGCGCAGTAAAAAAACAAAGTTTACATATCTCTAAAATGAATCACAAATTACCATTTGCACAATCGTGAGTTTTAACTTTTAATTACCAATACATACAGAAAAGGCAGTTCAATGTGGGCTATGTCTATGTGCGTCATGATTATTCCGGCTCTCTAATTGTATTTTAGGAGCAGCCTTTTTATTAAATCCGTACTCGAACATGACTTGTAGCAATTTCAGCATGTAGGCAACAAAATTGTTTGGTAGATGAGTGTTAGTAATGAAATAATAATTAATAATGCTTCTCACAAACAAGATATAATTACATCCTTTGCTATATTGTGTGTAGTTTACGAAGAATTATATTAATCTTAAAAACTACGTGCAGAGTTTATAAACAAGGTCTCTTCTTCAAAGAAAAAATATTTTTGTTTGATAATTATCCCCTACCCGACTTTATTGTTGGACACAAGGAGCAGATATATATATATATATATATATATATATATATATAAAAAAAAAAATCTGCTTTTCCACTTTGCTGGATTCGTGCAGAATATCCTGTTAATAACAATAAAGGATGAGGAATGAGAGACAAGCAAAATACACATCTATAATTTGAACCCACGCCCCATGATTCCATATGGTTCGTACTTCGTACAGGCGACCGCTGACGGTTTTCGTGCGAGCATTGATTTGAAAATTTCGTGCACCAGTTTTTAATCTTTTTTAGCAGCTGTGTTCCATTGTATTCTTATCTAAATTAAATGCAAATCTATCGATCGGACGCAAATAGTCTTAAGCTTGAAGTAACGGAGATCACGCAGGTCTGGTAGTCATAGTTGGGCGAGGAAAGACGATAGATATCGTGATATGTCTAATTGTATGAACGCTAATTTTGTAGGTCTCGACTGACATTTAAACAATGGCACATTTTAAACTGTCAGTCTGTAATACAGTCAATCGGTACAGTCACATTAGTATGGAAAATGTGGTTACTAGCTATCCACTTCGTTGTAACTAATTACCGGATTAAAAATTATTTCAAATCCTCGAATCTGTATTACATCTGTTATTTTTTGTAGCACGGTTCCAAGAATGTATAACTACGTGGTTTTTCTAATGACAATCGTATATAATGATTGCAATATCTGAAATTTTGTTACTTATATTGGTCAGTAAGTAACCTTTTTCAATACATTTGATCGTTTATCAGATATTGGTAAGAGCGAAGGATACCTCTACGTCAAAAACCGCAGAAAATTTTCATTTTTTAATTATATCTCAAGAATGAAACACAAAATCGAAAATCTGAGACACCATAGCACTGTGGTATGGTTAGCCCTACAGACTGAATAATAAATGTATTTAACGTTATCACAGTCATACTAATTATAACGTTAAATACATTTATTATTTAGTCTTTAGGGCTAACCATACCACAGTGCTATGGTGTCTTGGTTTCAGTTGAGACCCCCCCCCCCCCCCAAGGAAGAGCCGAGCCCTCATTGGTCGGCGGCCCAGGTTTAAGACTGTTGGGGGTATAACTGTTTAGAGTAGTTTAGTTTTCAATAGAGTCGTACACACATATAATATACATTCTATATTTGTACGCCCCTGTAAGAGAAGCCAATGATGCAATGCTTCATGACCCCTGATATTATTCGTGCCAAAACTGGAGACAGGTTTCGAGGCCCAATTGCCAGCACGGATACCCCGGGATCGCCCCCTGAGGGCCCCTAAGCGACCATCTGCTCGTCCCTTTAGGGGCCCTCTATTCACCCCCCGCCTGCGAAGAAGAGGCGGCTGCCGGGAGGGGCCCTGGACCCTGATGGTTCAGCCCTGATGGTTCAGCCCTGATGGTTCAGCCCTTTTAGACGGAGACTCTCTTTCACACTTACTGAGCACTCACTCAGATACCTTCTCGCGTCTTCACAACTGTAGCAGATTCTACCGCCATTCATCTGACACACAGTTTTCAATCTTAGCACGTTTTTATTCCTGTATTTTTTAATTTTCTCTAAATGTCCCAGCCCGGATGAGCTTGTCCATGGAAATCCGAAGCATAATTATTGCTCTCTAGTAAGTATAAGTTGATGACTACTTTTAACTAGTGATGCGGACCATAATCGTATATCGATCTGTGTCGATAATATCGTTAATTGATACAATATGCGACGTCATATCGCGATATTCATCGCGATATTATATTGCACCCATTATTGTGATAGGTCTTGTTATCGTCGTAGTTTACAACTTTGCACGGCAGTTCTTTGATAATTTCTATTGAGGTTAGTCGACCATCCCTTGGCGAAGCTTTAAATAATTTCAGATGACCATGACATCGTATCAATAACTTAAGGAGTGTCTTTAATAAATTATAAACCAGCTATCGAAAATAAGATTATGCAAACTTTGAAAACGTCTCCATTCGTCGTGATTTCTCGATATTATTGTACGCTCACAATATTACCACGATATATCGCGATATGTTGTGGAAAAATGCGATCATCGATATGAATTTATTTATAATAACGCATCCTTACTATTGTGTGACTACGACAGGTCTATGTGCACTATGCAGTGAATTGTAAATCGAAGCCTGAAGTGGTATGAGCACTTGTGAGAGGTAGGCAAATAAAATTCCGTGAAACCATTACCCCTCCCCCATCGCTCCTTCCATCCGCCGTTCAAAATTGTGAGGTATTTGTATCATACCACTCTTATCTCGCCACTTTTCTGCGTCGCACAAAAATGGTCTCAAAACGAACACCCCTCAAGCACTTCCTGTGTCAAGTGATTTATCCTGAGTATACATGCGATCCTAGCAGTTGTCAACATCGGCAATGCAAGGTTCTTCTCTGCCTTCAGAACACATTTTAGTAACTATTATATTGTATACGCACTCACAAACAAATTAGTCTTCATATAACTCTAATGACAAGTGGTCAAGAAAATGAAATTAATTAACTATAAATAAAATAAAGAAATAAAATTAGTCATCATATATATTACAATTAAAGATAATACATACTCAATATTAATGCATAATCTGCATTGCGTAAGTGTTATACACACTCAGGATTGTCCAATTAAGATTCATTCATTCATAACGTTCATCTCAAAACATGGAGCTGACGTATCATTGTGAACTGCTGCCCAGCAACAATCATTACAACTTGTTTAGTGTTGCATGTTAATTTGTAAGTAAAGGCCGATCCACAATTGAAATAAGGGTTGAAATAAGAATCCGTGAAATAGTGAAATAACAAGCAGCTGGTTCACAACAGTTTCGTAGTACCTTATTTCAACATAGGAGAGCGTTTCAATCGAGCACCTTTCGACCGGATCTGACGCCATAGTCACGGCCTACTCCAAACCTATAGCAGGCCGTGGCCAAATGGGGCTTTGCACTGCGACTTTTTGCCACTCGCAGCGCCAGCACCGACAAACAACGAGCTGTCAAAATAACAAAATTGCAACATTATGAAGAAAACGAGGTATGGCGATAGTAACTGCTCACCAGTTAAAACGATTAATGATGGGCAACCAAGTTGTGAAAGTTTTGTATGTTTCTTGTTTGTTTTGAAGATTTGTTTTCAAAATCAGAATATTTTATTGTTTGACAGCTTGATGTTTATCCATCGATTCATTTCATTTGTTTCATTGTTGTAAAGCAAGCTAACAAAAAGCCTACGACGACGACATTAACAACAACCACAACAACAACAACAAATACAACAAATACAACAACAACAACGACAATATCCGGTTCGACTGGAGAAGGCCTTCTCTTCTCGAGCTCTGATTGGTTCGTCATAAGAAGTTGAAATAAGGTTGAAATAAGAAATGGAATTGAATCTTTCTTATGACTATTTCAATCCACTGTGACAAACCACAGCATTGATATTGCATGTTTCAATTCGCTTAAACCTTATTGCTATTTCACTATTTCAACTCTTATTTCAATTGTGAATCCGCCTTAACCTGTGGAAGTGACCTGACAACTGTAAAAGTGATTTGTTGTCATTGTACGTTAAAGTGAGCATACATTTTCATTAATGATATAAGGAAAGTTAAAGTGAGCATAAATTTTCATTAATGATATAAGGAAAGGAATAATGATGAAATATAATAATAATACATACTAATTGTAAATTTCATGATTTTTCATATCTATAAAATATTTCAAAAGTCTTCTAATGTAATTTATTCCATATAAATGTCACGATATTTTCATCACTTTTCCGGCTTTCCCTACATATCTCATAACAAAGTAGGTTCATTATCTATATAACACCGACATCTTCAACAAGGATTTTGAACCCTGGGGTTATTTTCGCTACTCAATGGCAAAACCAAGGAGTGGTTTCATGTGGATAAGGACAAAGTGCACCGCGCTTCCAGCAGCTGTTGCTCATGAACCATTCTCCACGCATCACCTTGAACTGAAACTAAAGCATAGATCCGAACTCTCAATGAACCTGCAGCGCTAAGTTGTTGACCATCCGACATCATGGTCCATACATACATACATAACCACTGTTCACCTTGTTGGACATTCACCGAGGTTTATTATGAGAAAAACATGGAATACCTGTTTGAGGCAAGGGACACTGCCAAACGTGTCACGGTTATTCTGGTTAGCTTTATTGTAGGCGGTTCGGACTTCCATTTCAATTTGTGTATTTGAGAAAAATCGGAACGTTATTTTTGGTTCTAATTAAAACGCTTATGTAGTGGTCGTGGTACTGTAATCATGGACGTCGCAAAGGGGGGGGGGAAGGAAGGTGAAGGTCAAAGGGGGGCTACCATGTAACCAGCTATAGGCCGAGACAAAATTTCATTAAATACTGAATATTCAAATCAAGATTGTAAGATTTGCAGTGTGGATGTGTATGTACACTTCTGCAGTACGTCCTTAAGTCACATTGAATGTGACAAGGCAGAGAGCCCGGCGACATTTGTACTACTCAACATTGGCTTCTGATTTTATGTATTGAGTTACACATTATTATTATACCAACCAAGATGATTAAATTTCATCTTATCTCAACTGAATGTCAATAATCTGAGCGGGGAGTGCCAGAGTTGATTTCCTTTCCCGCGATTTAATAATTTGTATGCTTTAGGCTGTACGATTTGTTTATTAATTTTATGTTTCGCGGGGATATGTATACCGTATAAATATTATTAATTTTCTTGTGTGGGCCTATCGTTTCAACTTGACAGAAGTAAGTCAAGCGGCATCTTTTATACAAGCACTTACCAGAAACAAATCACATCACAAGACCTATCAATTATACTTATAAATAAATCAAAGTGTACTCTTGTTTTGAGATGTGTTTCATCTATACTATTGATTGATCTTGTCTGGGTAAAACGTGGATCAAAAGGTAGAGAAATTCCAACGTTACCCATATTGCAAATGGGTTTCTTCATATTCAGGGACCTTTGTAAAGTGTTGGACCGCAATAGCAGCTGCAGCTTTCGCAAATTCTACAGTCTCCAAAGATTTCTAAAAATATGCGTTGAAACATGGGCGACACTTTGGGTTTTACCCAACTTTTTATACTGTTGTACCCGACTTGTTTGGCATTCATTTCCTTTGCTAACGCGCTCTAACTTTAGTACAGGCTTTCTTCAAGTCTAGAATTTATAAATAATGGAGGGTTGCGCATCGCCAGACTGGCCTTACAACTGAACATATAGTGTTGTTTCGTCTTGCCCCCCCCCCCCCCCCCCCGGCAAATATCCTGGCGACAGCCCCATGAATTTACTGCTGCTTTAATGCTAACCATTGTTTCAATTCGCTCCAGGTTCGAATGTAAAACCCACTATCGTTGTTATGAACAAATAGTACGTAATTACCCCACTATCGTTATTATGAACATATAGTACGTAATTACCCCACTATCGTTATTATGAACATATAGTACGTAATTACCCCACTCTCGTTATTATGAACATATAGTACGTAATTACCCCACTATCGTTATTATGAACATATAGTACGTAATTACCCCACTATCGTTATTATGAACATATAGTACGTAATTACCCCACTATCGTTATTATGAACATATAGTACGTAATTACCCCACTATCGTTATTATGAACATATAGTACGTAATTACCCCACTATCGTTATTATGAACATATAGTACGTAATTACCCCACTCTCGTTATTATGAACATATAGTACGTAATTAGTAATTACCCCACTATCGTTATTATGAACATATAGTACGTAATTACCCCACTCTCGTTATTATGAACATATAGTACGTAACTACCCCACTCTCGTTATTATGAACATATAGTACGTAATTACCCCACTATCGTTATTATGAACATATCTTACGTAAAACCCACTATCGTTATTGTAAATAAATAGTAGGCCTACGTAAAACCCACATATCATAACATTCAACCACAGATAACGGATTCTTGTGATTCAACTAAGGTTGAACAATGTTTTATGTCGATGTGTATTGAAAATTGAATTGATTTTAGAGTTATTTTTTAGTGTTGAGACGAAAAATAAAAATGTGAGAACAAAACATTTGATTTTTTTTATTCGAACAAAATATATGCAACATATTGAACGCACTCGATATGGCATTAGTGCCATGACGGGAACAATAATCTTCTTTGGAGAGATTAAAGGCTTACTGGTGGCAGAAATCGAAAATAGAAAGACGCAAATCCGATTATCATTTTTTGACAAAATGTATTATGTATAAATGAAAATGGAAATAAGTGGCTGTATATATCGTACCATGGACGGGACCCTCGCCACAGGTCTAGGTCTACCTGGACTTTGTAAGTTGTGATAACAATGTTCATTGCATTGCACGACCATGCAATGCACATAACAATGTACTTCCTTTTGTTTAACGGTTGTATATTTACACCCCTAAAAGTTACGTGAGATAAAGGAAGCAACTTTTACACCAAAACCAATTGAGGATTGTTGAGCAAAATACAATGAGTCGTTCCCATTGGTTTGGGAGCCATCACGTATACCCCAATCAAGGGTAGAACAGAAAGCCTATTTATCAATCAATATCATCAAGGACATCAAGCATTGCGCCTGTATGCGTAATGTTTTCATAATGCTTTAACAATAAATACAAATAAATAAAATAAAACTCTTCTTTGGGCTAGTTCGTGAGTTGCTCGTTGTGTCGGCTGTTTACTTGGTTATCGTATTACATATTGCAACTTTGCATATTTGCTTCCAAGTGAAGATGACATTAAAGCAAGCAAGCTCGCATTTATTTCCTTCGCTAAACGCTCTCAACTTGAGCACAGGCTTATCTCAAGCCTATGTTCATCATAATAGTTTTAAATACGCAAGGCCTGGGCCGTTTCAACCAGCTCACCTTGGTAGCTTTCAGGTGGTATAGGAATTGCGAGTTCATGTAAGATGGTAAAGGGCAGGGGCAGGATCGAGTTTAAATGGGGAAATGTTTGGGAAATTTCGTTTTTAAGATTTAAAAAAGTGGTGAATTGGTACTGAATATTTTGGCAAACATCGTTTTAACAGCGGTGTTATTTTTTATGCCGTCGTTGGCTACTCTGGGACTATGGAAAATGCATAGCCTAATAAGAGGGACACATATGTATAAAATTCCATGTATTAGGTGGTGTTATTATGAATATGCACAAATCAATTATTTTTGTTTTAGTTTTTGGTGAAACGTTAAGTATAGAGTAACAAATCGCGAGATTCTCATTGTTTTATTTTATTCCAACGTTATTCGTGAGTATTGAGTAAATTTACTCAAATCGCGGAACTTCGCGGGAAAAAATGTTAATTTCCAGCACCTCAAGTGCATAGAACGTCCACATCTGTTGTTCATAAACGTTTTCTAAGTCGCGGATCAACTCCTGCGTCTGGTAAAGGGTATAAAACTCTGAGGGAAAAAGATATATTTATTTGCTATAGCTATACCATTGATTTCTATATGTTGGAGACAGTGTGTGCAGAGGGAACAAACGTACAGTTTGAGTTGTTGCTTTACAGTGTTCTATAAGTATAACACACGACGTCGGCCCAATCAGATCCATCACACATCTACGGGTCGTCACATTATTAAGGCGAGTTCCGTTAGAGGGTGGAGGACGATCAGCATTCAGGTCGCAACAAGGGTCGGCATGAATGAGAATGAGAAGAGAGAGAGATAGACAAAAGTTTGGAGAAGGTGAGCCCATGATCATGATGAACAAAGGGGATGATTAAAGATATGCACGCGAGAACCCTCGTTACGGGCACCGGTCACCACGAGGAAGGACCCTAAATTCGTCTTCTTTCAAACCATTTGAACCCTTTTGTCCTTATTTCCTTCTGCTTGTTTTTTTCCCTGAAGCTCTCACAATGTTCTCTCTTGCTCTCCATGCAATAACGTGCATCACTCACACCTGTTACGACGGGAGGGGGGGAAGGTTGGCGACCGGTTGCAGCTCGGCATATGTTGCATATTGTCTCGAGCCAGCATGAATCATCCCCCGCTGACAGAGCGGACGCCCGACTGGCCGTCTCTATTCAGACGCTACATAAAGGACTCACGACGAAACAAGTCGGGTGCTACCGTCAGTGGCGCACCCAGGACTCCATTCATTGAGCGGCTTCCATGCGGACGGACGGACACTTACTAGATTGATAAAATATAGAAAACGGATCTGGGGCAAAGACCCAACCGTCGGAAGTGGAAGTCTGCAGCAATGTTCTTTACGGGTGCCCGAAAAATGACTTTCAGGAAATTAAATTTCAATTCAGGATTGTACGTGTTGTCAGTACTATATCAAGCCATTATTATTTCTGTCTCAACGTCGGAGAGGTTGAGGAAATGTCACCGACTGACGTCACAACTTGTCTGCTGGTTGCCACTCGTACTTTGTATCGTCGTCCTATAATAGAGTGTTTGTTTATTTGTTAGTTGGAGTGTGTCGTGTAAAAGTTTTATTTATTTTAATCACATCAAAGGCCAGTGTAGGGCACAGTGCCCTCTTTAGCCTGATGATTGGTGAATGATAATGAGGAAGGAAGAAGGGGAAGCCTGGTTTCGGCACGTAGCCTTCTCCTGTTGAAAACTACCAAGGGGACCATCGGCTTTACGTCCCATCCGAAAGGACGGCGTAACTTTGACCAGTCATAGATTCCTCCACTAACCGGGACGGCCGAGCAGTTGACTAGAAGAACAAAGCTGTTACGCAAGCTTTCGAACCCTCTGATCTGATTTAACCAACGGTAACTAGTGTTGCGAGGGAGAGTGGTCACCCACCCTCCTCCTGACCTAGCCCGCGGTTGCTTAACTTCGGTGTTCGTATGGGAACTAGCTGTTGGCTAGTACTTAGTTACATGTGACTACACCGGCTAACGGCATCAATCATTTTATTTTAGTTGAACGTTATTGACGTAGTGCTACATAAAAAATAAAAAATAAATATAAATATAAAATAAATAAAAAATAAAATGTATTAAATAAATACAGAAATAAAAGTATGAAAATTAATACATAAAACGTTTCTTTGTTATAATACGTCCAGCGCAGCGATATTGTTGTAAAGAGTCGGGTACATGTGAGGCCAGTTCACTCCACCCAGCAATAGAATAGAACAATAAGCAGGTTCCGGGAAGTTGTCCCGAGGCTTGCGTGGAGCGGCCGCACATACTAAGAGTATGCCGTCAGCACCCGACTCATTTCGTCTTGACACCTTTAACTCTTATGCTACGTTTACAGCTACGCGTTGCGAGCGAAGCGAGGGCGCGAGCTCCAATGAGCGGCCGAGTTGAACGCAAAGAAGTTAATAGTTTCACGCAAACTCGGCCACTGATTGGAGCTCGCGCCTTCGCTTCGCTCGCAACGCGTAGCTGTAAATCGACTATGAAGCCGGCTGAATCATAGAGGGCGAAAGCGATACACATTTAGAAACATAACACATCTATATACTTTCCCCAGTCTAGTATCTAGTACAGTAGTACAGTAACTGTAGTCTCATTATCTCATA
Source organism: Isoperla grammatica (assembly GCA_945910005.1). Lineage (NCBI taxonomy): Eukaryota > Metazoa > Arthropoda > Insecta > Plecoptera > Perlodidae > Isoperla > Isoperla grammatica. Next base: position 18,630,845 of record OX246740.1, read on the forward strand.
CCGACCTTAGACCCGTATCTACTGCCATGTTGCACGCTTATTCAACGAAATTCAACGGATTCCCGACGTCGTTTCACACATTCGTAAAGGCAGTCTCGCTTATGAGTGCACAAGCCTCACTAGTCACGCCCGGGCCAGCTGCCAACCGAAGGGCGTCAATTATCCCCATAGACCTGTGTCTAGTATATTGTAGGAACTAGAGATGTAGACAATTAAGTTGGTACTATTGGATTAGTGTACATCGTTAGCCTGGGACTACTTACGCTGGGGCAACTTGAACACAATTACAATTAAAATTAAAATTAAAGTTTTAGTGTTTTAAATTGTATGGTCATAGTTCAATTTCTTCAATGATGCAGATGAACTCCCACTTTTCACACTGTTTTTGTGTTGTTTCAGTAGCTGTAAATGCGCATGATGGGCTCGCTGCCGAACCTGCACGAGCTCGGGCGTAGCGAGCGGCTGAGTGCGACACAATGGGGCCCACCACTACGCCTACCTCAGCCGACCAATCAGCATCGCCGTCTCTACCACACGAGGAGTGCAGGAGCCGCGCATGCGTACGCCGCAGCGCACGGTGCGGCGGCTTGGGAAGACTTTATTGCCGAGGTGAGCCTTACTCTTACGCCGTGCCATGTTAGCCTGTGAATAATTTAAATACGAAATATAAAATTGGAGCACAATGTCTTATGCATTACACTTGGGGTACACTACTACATGTTGGTGTAGTTGAGCAAAGAGGTACACGCGAAAACTTTTCAAATTGGTCTCAGAAGGATGTACCACAATGTTGTGTATCTCAAAGAATGAATAAGTGATGACTTAAAATAAACATCCAAAAGACGTGCGGTATAAATTGTGTTTCCAACACAGCAAACTTAGATCTATAGTAGGCCTACTACGGTATATACTGTATAAGGTGACCATACGTCCCGGATTTCCCGGGACAGTCCCGTTTTTTTACACTCTGTCCCGGCGTCCCGAAGACTTTTTGAAAAGCACTTAAATGTCCCGGAATTGTGATACACGTTTCTAATGTCCCGGAAATTATCGACGCGGCAAGTATTACAACAAAATGCGTGATATATTGAGTTACTTGTGATGGCAGCTGTACACGTAGCTTACCGATACCATATCAGCTGACCGGCCTACCCTACCCCTACCCCCTACCGTCAGCCTACTGCCTAGGCTTTGACTCGCCGCCTCCCACAGGTTCTGAGTTGTTGTATTTGGCAATTGTCATTAGTCGCCGTTGAACTTTGATACTGTGTGTGTTTGTTTGTGCTGCGCCACAATGCCGTCACCAAAAAGGAAGTGTAAATTTAACGTAACAGTGAGTTACGAGAAGACTTCCCATGTTTAAAGCAATTGCGGGCAAATTACGATCCCGACGTTCATTGCAGTCAGTGTCAATCCACATTTTCTGTCGCGCACGGGGGACGATCAGACATTAAAGAGCATCCTAAAAGTAAAAAACATAAAAAATCAACTCACTCTAAACTCATTCTAAAACGCTTAAAACCACATAAAAAACACACTTTTTTTCAAAAAATTGCCTGCGGCGCTGTTGTGGAGGGCGTCCCCCCCTCCCCCCACACCCCCATTGTTGTCGCCGAAAGTTGTGTTTGTCCCGGAATTTCGATTTGTAAATATGGTCACCTTAATACTGTAACTACGGTAAACACAACTAATTCATCAAGTATGCGTTGTAAATGCGTCGTTGTACATGTTATTTATGTTGTAGCCTACATTATCTCTTTGAATATTTATCCTTTACTATGAGTCCATTGTCTTGGAGATACTGAGGCACTTGTGATATGGGTTTGATCAAACACAGTTGCAAATAGATGTTCTTCAAAAAACTATAACACATATTTTGTGAGATTGTTTGTATTATTTTGTTTCAAACGAACAACTGTGTTCTGAGACACTAATGAATATTTAAGAATGAACATTAGAATGTTGACAATACACTCTAAGAGCCTTATTATTAAAGGCTATAATTAAGTCCTTAACTCAGCATTTCTTCAACTACGCTCAAGAGTGGTTCAGTCTATATTCATGGGATGGTATGCTATTATGGAGATAGTCCGCATGCTGTTGAACTATTGTTGAACAAGGTAAGAAGAGACTGAGACGAAGAGGGACGAATGCATTAAGGGGGCCCAAGTTTGCATTTAGGAGTTCCGCCCAGTTCTAGGATCTCAGTATAAAGTTCTAGATAAAGTTATCTTTGGGATAATCAACCTTACAAAGGTTCTGATTGGTGGTTGCCATGTTATATACAAGCTAGTCCAAGGATGCACGTTATATAGTTGTCCCAAGACTACCTTACACATGCTTTCGTCTCAGGCAACTGGTTCGTAGCCAATCAGCGATCGGTATTGGCCCGGATGTGTCTTGGGCGGTTCGCTGGTTGGCTACGACTGCCCCGGATGTGACGAAAGCAGGTGTAAAGTAATCTTGGGTCCACTATACATAGATCGTAGAATCGGAGATAATAATCGGATTTAGCTCTGTATGTAAACCTAGCCTGCGGAATCCCCGATTTATGTAACCAATGTTAAAATTGCTTTTTAAATGCTTTAAAATTGACACAAGGTAAAACATAATAATATATAATTCCTAGAAGATTTATAGTGCTTTAATATGTTTCTTCATTCCATTAAGTATTTCCGTTTTTCAAATGTGTTTATTTAATTGGAAAGGTGTAGTTGCAACATCACACAAGTAAGAACATTAGAAAAACGGAAATATTTATTAGAACAGGGAAACGTTGACAATAAATATTAAATACCACTAAATTCTCCAGAAAACATATTTTTTCGTCACTTTATGGTAATTTTAAATGATTTTAGTAGACAGAAGTCGGGGATTTCGCAGGTTGTTTGGCCACACAGACTTAACGCTGTAGGCTAGATATAATGAGTGGTTGTCTACTCTTGCAGCAGGCGGCCGCAGGGCACTCCCCGATGTCGAGCCGCTCAACCCGCTCCACGCTGACGGCCTACCACAACCACGTGATCCTCCCCCCTCTCCGTCGCCGAGACTCCCTGAGCAGCTCGTGCGGAGCGTCGTCCGTGCGCCGCCTCATCGCCGTCGTCCGGTCGACGCCGTCCCGCTTCGGCCCGACCTACTCCCGTCGCGTCCTCCTGCGCAACTTCACCGCCCTCTGTCTGGCGCACTGTACCTTCACCGCCGCCTTTCTCCCCCTCGTCGCGCTTCAGTCCTCCATATCCGCGTGGTACTGGTCGCGCAACACGCAGAACAACCAGCTGGCGATGTTCCCGCCGTCTGAAAACCAGATGTATCATCAATACCAGCAGAACAACAATTCGGGGAGTCTCTTATTTGCAATCCTCTACGCGTTCGGTGCGATCTCATCCCTCGTCGCGCCGAGCGTCGTCCAGAAACTGGGCACGAACTGGGTCCTCCTTCTTGGGTACGGCTGCTCTGTCTTGTTCTTCGGCATCCACCTCTACCCCGTGATCTACACGCTGATCCCCGCCTATGTCCTCATGGGTATCTCGCTGGGCCCGCTGACCAGCGCCCGGGTCACGTGCCTGATGACCTTGGCGGGGAAGCTGACATACGTGGTGGGGGAAGACGACGACGGGGAGGAAGACGGGGGCAAGAGGGAGATTGCAAAGAGGTTAACGAGAGGACTCCAAGCGGCTCAGGACTTCGGCATGGTGCTGGGAAACGTCGTTGCCGCACTTCTTGTGTGGTTCACGCTCGCAAGGCGAAACGGTAAATAATCTTACAATATCTGCAAAAGATACATGGTGACAATAGCCAAGTTTCAAGCTCAAGTGGGCTAGGGATGGAAATTCTCTAACAAAACTATAGGGATGGAAATTCTCTAACTTGGTTAAGGACTGTATGTTTGCCTGTAAGAATCTCACAAACTATTGTAGCTTATGGAGTATTTTCTACATCCGGTATGGTTATCTCAATTACCATTATTAAAATAGTAAATCACGACTTTCTCATACAATTTCCTATCACTCTCTGTTGTTTATGAGTAACTTTTAATGACAATGGTAACCGTAAGAAAATGAAAATATATATATTACCGTACTTGCCTTTGAATTAACTTCAAACATAAAACATAATTATGCTTAAACGTATTTTCTATTCAGCTAATGTATTGACAACGTTTGTGATAGCATTTAGGTGTTTACACAAATTGCATTACTTCCTTCCTTTTACTTTAGTCCCTACATGAGCAATTTTGAACATTTTAAACTACAAAATAAACAAGTGATGTTTTCAAAGGTCATGCCACGTGCTATCTCTCAAACTTTTTTTATTTTATTATGTACAGTACTGCGAGCATATTTCTTAAAAGGGAAATGACATACATGTCGCATACATTATCTCTCTAATAATAAGTCGATTCAAAAATATTTTATTCATTACAATATGTGCACTAGTAAAAGTCTCGTAGTGGACTACTAGACTGCCTGACATCACAGACCCCCAAGCACAGAATGGCCGACAGTTATAAATGATGTGATTGACCTGTCCCCCCCAGGCTCCGTGGAGGTGGACCCCTTCTATGACGCCCGAGGGGTCCCAGCGAGCGACGACTACTCCCTCCTCGACGCTATGTTCACCGAGACTGAGGGAGCCGAGCGCATCTGCGGTAGCGCCGCTTGTCCGACGCCGGGGGCGCTCCTGGTGTCGGTCCCCTCAAACACGAGCGTCGGGGACCTGGTTCCCGTTGTGCTGCCTTGCAAGACGACCGCCATGTTGGCCTCGGTCTGTGTGGGCTGCGCGGTCATGTGTGTTGTCATCACGGCTGTCTTCATGGACAGGATCAAGCTCTTCGTGTATCAGGATCCCAAGGAGAGGTAGGAGGTCTATCAAGTACTACATTATACTAGTAGTGACGTGACCGCCGTGCTGGGTCATGTGTGTCGTCATCACGGCTGTCTTCATGGACAGGATCAAGCTCTTCGTGTATCAGGATCCCAAGGAGAGGTAGGAGGTCTATCAAGTACTACATTATACTAGTAGTGACGTGACCGCCGTGCTGGGTCATGTGTGTCGTCATCACGGCTGTCTTCATGGACAGGATCAAGCTCTTCGTGTATCAGGATCCCAAGGAGAGGTAGAAGGTCTATCAAGTACTACATTATACTAGTAGTGACGTGACCGCCGTGCTGGGTCATGTGTGTCGTCATCACGGCTGTCTTCATGGACAGGATCAAGCTCTTCGTGTATCAGGATCCCAAGGAGAGGTAGAAGGTCTATCAAGTACTACATTATACTAGTAGTGACGTGACAGCCATGCTGGGTCATGTGTGTCGTCATCACGGCTGTCTTCATGGACAGGATCAAGCTCTTCGTGTATCAGGATCCCAAGGAGAGGTAGAAGGTCTATCAAGTACTACATTATACTAGTAGTGACGTGACAGCCATGCTGGGTCATGTGTGTCGTCATCACGGCTGTCTTCATGGACAGGATCAAGCTCTTCGTGTATCAGGATCCAAAGGAGAGGTAGGAGACATATCAAGTAATACATTATACTAGTAGTGACGTGACCGCCATGCTGGGACATGTGTGTCGTCATCACGGCTGTCTTCATGGACAGGATCAAGCTCTTCGTGTATCAGGATCCCAAGGAGAGGTAGGAGGTCTATCTAAGTACTACATTATACTAGTAGTGACATGACCGCCGTGCTGGCTCATGTGTGTCGTCATCACGGCTGTCTTCATTGACAGGCTCAAGCTCTTCGTGTATCAGGATCCAAAGGAGAGGTAGGAGGTCTATCTAAGTACTACATTATACTAGTAGTGACGTGACCGCCGTGCTGGGACATGTGTGTCGTCATCACGGCTGTCTTCATGGACAGGATCAAGCTCTTCGTGTATCAGGATCCCAAGGAGAGGTAGGAGGTCTATCTAAGTACTACATTATACTAGTAGTGACATGACCGCCGTGCTGGCTCATGTGTGTCGTCATCACGGCTGTCTTCATTGACAGGCTCAAGCTCTTCGTGTATCAGGATCCCAAGGAGAGGTAGAAGGTCTATCAAGTACTACATTATACTAGTAGTGACGTGACAGCCATGCTGGGTCATGTGTGTCGTCATCACGGCTGTCTTCATGGACAGGATCAAGCTCTTCGTGTATCAGGATCCAAAGGAGAGGTAGGAGACATATCAAGTAATACATTATACTAGTAGTGACGTGACCGCCATGCTGGGACATGTGTGTCGTCATCACGGCTGTCTTCATTGACAGGCTCAAGCTCTTCGTGTATCAGGATCCCAAGGAGAGGTAGGAGGTCTATCAAGTACTACATTATACTAGAAGTGACGTGACCGCCGTGCTGGGACATGTGTGTCGTCATCACGGCTGTCTTCATGGACAGGATCAAGCTCTTCGTGTATCAGGATCCCAAGGAGAGGTAGAAGGTCTATCAAGTACTACATTATACTAGAAGTGACGTGACCGCCGTGCTGGGACATGTGTGTCGTCATCACGGCTGTCTTCATGGACAGGATCAAGCTCTTCGTGTATCAGGATCCCAAGGAGAGGTAGAAGGTCTATCAAGTACTACATTATACTAGAAGTGACGTGACCGCCGTGCTGGGTCATGTGTGTCGTCATCACGGCTGTCTTCATGGACAGGATCAAGCTCTTCGTGTATCAGGATCCCAAGGAGAGGTAGAAGGTCTATCAAGTACTACATTATACTAGTAGTGACGTGACCGCCGTGCTGGGTCATGTGTGTCGTCATCACGGCTGTCTTCATGGACAGGATCAAGCTCTTCGTGTATCAGGATCCCAAGGAGAGGTAGGAGGTCTATCAAGTACTACATTATACTAGTAGTGACGTTACCACCGTGCTGGGACATGTGTGTCGTCATCACGGCTGTCTTCATGGACAGGATCAAGCTCTTCGTGTATCAGGATCCCAAGGAGAGGTAGGAGGTCTATCAAGTACTACAATATACTAGTAGTGTAGTGACGTGACAGCCATGCTGGGTCATGTGTGTCGTCATCACGGCTGTCTTCATGGACAGGATCAAGCTCTTCGTGTATCAGGATCCAAAGGAGAGGTAGGAGACATATCAAGTAATACATTATACTAGTAGTGACGTGACTGCCATGCTGGGACATGTGTGTCGTCATCACGGCTGTCTTCATTGACAGGCTCAAGCTCTTCGTGTATCAGGATCCCAAGGAGAGGTAGGAGGTCTATCAAGTACTACATTATACTAGAAGTGACGTGACCGCCGTGCTGGGACATGTGTGTCGTCATCACGGCTGTCTTCATGGACAGGATCAAGCTCTTCGTGTATCAGGATCCCAAGGAGAGGTAGAAGGTCTATCAAGTACTACATTATACTAGAAGTGACGTGACCGCCGTGCTGGGACATGTGTGTCGTCATCACGGCTGTCTTCATGGACAGGATCAAGCTCTTCGTGTATCAGGATCCCAAGGAGAGGTAGAAGGTCTATCAAGTACTACATTATACTAGAAGTGACGTGACCGCCGTGCTGGGTCATGTGTGTCGTCATCACGGCTGTCTTCATGGACAGGATCAAGCTCTTCGTGTATCAGGATCCCAAGGAGAGGTAGAAGGTCTATCAAGTACTACATTATACTAGTAGTGACGTGACCGCCGTGCTGGGTCATGTGTGTCGTCATCACGGCTGTCTTCATGGACAGGATCAAGCTCTTCGTGTATCAGGATCCCAAGGAGAGGTAGGAGGTCTATCAAGTACTACATTATACTAGTAGTGACGTTACCACCGTGCTGGGACATGTGTGTCGTCATCACGGCTGTCTTCATGGACAGGATCAAGCTCTTCGTGTATCAGGATCCCAAGGAGAGGTAGGAGGTCTATCAAGTACTACAATATACTAGTAGTGTAGTGACGTGACCGCCGTGCTGGGTCATGTGTGTCCTCATCACGGCTGTCTTCATGGACAGGATCAAGTTCTTCGTGTATCAGGATCCCAAGGAGAGGTAGGAGGTCTATCAAGTACTACATTATACTAGTAGTGACGTGACCGCCGTGCTGGGACATGTGTGTCGTCATCACGGCTGTCTTCATGGACAGGATCAAGCTCTTCATGTATCAGGATCCCAAGGAGAGGTAGGAGGTCTATCAAGTACTACATTATACTAGAAGTGACGTGACCGCCGTGCTGGGACATGCAGTGTTGAATTCAGAGTTTTGTCCCCGGGGGGGCTATTTCAAATCCCGGGGGTGTAAACATCGAATGAGGGGGGGGGGAGGGTGGGGGGGCAAATTTTAAAAACCACTGCTGCTTCCACATCACTTTTACTAAAAACTGTCTAAGTGTTTTGATACAAAAACACTACCTACTTAAAACACTCTTTAAACAAAAATATATGTTCAACAAACCACTTGATGCCCAGTTGAATTTGAGACGAAGTTTAGATAATCCTGGCCCTTCTCTGCTTTTTTCTGCTTGTTTCAGCTCTCTTGTCACATACTTTTGTGACACACAGAAAAATGTATTTACTTATTAAACCTTCAACGCAATATTTCCGTGCCATTTCAAAATTAAGTAATATATAGAGCTTGTAGCCAATTCATTCCCGGAGGGGCGAATGACAATTCCCGAGGGGGCTTTGCCCCCCCGGGATCATAGCTGAATTCAACACTGGGGACATGTGTGTCGTCATCACGGCTGTCTTCATTGACAGGCTCAAGCTCTTCGTGTATCAGGATCCCAAAGAAAGGTAGAAGGTCAAAAACTAGTGACAGTTTATAAAAGTAGTTCGATTGATTAATTTAATTTTGTGTTCTTTTTTGTTGCAATTTATGTACATACAGTATCCCTTACTGGAGTTATAATAATAGTACAAATAGTAATACAGTTACATCTTATACAGTTTAATCTTATATTTTAGGCTTTACGGAGGCTGTTTAAAAAAGTTATACTACACATTTTCGTCCGGAAAAAGAAAGATTATATTGTAAAAATAAATTATATTTCAGGTGTAGAAGTTTAATAATAGTACAAATAGTAATACAGTTTAATCTTATATTTGAGGCTTTACGGAGGCTGTTTAAAAAAGTTATACTACACATTTTCGTCCGGAAAAAGATAGATTAAATTGTAAAAATAAATTGTATTTCAGGTGTAGAAGTTGTTTAAAATGTCAACCATAGAATGAGCAACGAACTTTGTTGTTTGTTTTAGGGGCACGGGGGTAGCGGCGTTAAGGGCTGTGAGGGACGCGTTCCGAGACCCAAGGTTACAGCTGGCGGCGCCGCTGTCTGTCTTCATAGGACTGGAGCAGGGCTTCATGTATGCAGACTTTAGCAAGGTGAGGCCCTAATCAAGATACATGCAGGTAACATGCGAACTGAAAGTAAATTATTGGTATTATTAGAGACTGTAAGCACAGACATCCGTTATCTGTGCTATAAGTATTAGTCGTGCCTTTCTTCCGCTAAGTACTCATCCATGATTTGTAGTACAGGCAGTTTCAAACAGTGGCGGCTCGTGACCATCAAGAAGGTAGTGCGTTGACCCTTGAACATTATTTCAACCAAAGATGAGAAGCTTTTTTTTTTACAGGTTTTCTAGTTGGCGGAGGGGGGGGGGGGGGTATACAAATATTCACATTTGGGTTTTGCATGCATTTTTCCTGCGAACTCTCAACTAAACAAAACAAATTATGCTTACAGCATTTGTAAAATGTGTCAAAACCGGGAGCAATAAGCTAATTATTATTTATTATAAGAAACCTAGGCGTTGGAGGTTGCACCGAGGGGCGAGGAGCTGTTTTAAGATAACACCAGAGCTACGTAAATGTTATATAAATTAGAGAAAAACAACATTCTAGACAAATCTTCCGTGTTAAATCAGTTTCTAATAAGCTAGTCTAAAAGAAAAGCTAGCGTAAAAAAAACAAAGTTGACAACACGTGAGTCCATGCAAATATCGCTTCCCGCCTTATTGGAACATGAGTTGCATGAGCGCGAGAGAGGCAATGGTCGGAGGTTTTGTTGATATAATCAAGCCACGTGTTACTCTCTACGCACAACCTGGCTTGTTGCGGGGACGTGCGGGGTATAGGCACCGTGTGTTAGTACATACAGCACTATATGTGGCCAAATTTAGCAACTTATTGGTGAAGATTTCATTCCGCGGTTGAAAATAATGCTGATATTATTCTCAAATATCTTGTTTTTGTTTTTGTGTTCGTTTTTTTCTTGTTGATGTATATTTATTTTGTTTTGTTGATTTGTCTTGTGTTTGTTTTTTATAGTCTGGTTTTGTTTGAGTTTGTTTTGTGTTGTTTGTTGTTTGCAAGTCTCAAACGTCCTTGAGAGTGCAGATACTCAGAACGGCGCTATAACCCGCAAAATGTACTACCAATTCAAGAAACATATAACTACTTCTTACTAATAGTATCAAAACATTTTTAAAAATAATTAAATGTGTAGGATTTAGGATCATCTGCATCGTTACGAATGAAGATGGTGAAGTCCGTATTAAGGTGGTGCTAGCGCACCAGCGTACATTACCATCAGTCGCCATTGGTTTCAAACCATTTTGTCCTTCAACTACCGTGGTCTTAGTTCATAAATATTAAGGCGTTAACGTTTAAACACAAGCATTGGTTATTTTTAACTTTAGCCATTCCCAAATTCAGTACTTTCTTTATATATTTTGAGTACAAATAATCGGAGGGAACTTGTTTTTGGAAGCTGCATCCACCCTTCTTGCTTGTCGGAGAACCCTGCAACGTTATCGGCATTTACAACCTTGCACAAAGAGAGCAACAAATTAGTCGCATTTGAACCCAAAATTTTCCGGCGCGCTTCCTGATCCGGAAAATAGTGTACGTGGATTGTCTGTGGTAAACACATTGATGTAAATGTGTTCTGTATCGCTAGTACATTAATGATTTGAAATTTGCCTTTTGTTTTATTCTGAAGTAAAACAAACAACAAATTAGTTATCATTATCTCTTTTTTGCTTCAAAATATTACCCTTTATTTGTATGGATAATTTCTATTGTATAACCTCCAAGTATGTGTTAGTGTTGTTTAATACTTGCTGAGCTGATACAACTAGGATTATTTCTTTGCAGTTTTACGTAATGTGCGCCCTGGGTGTACCGAACATTAGTTTGGTGTTTCTGAGCATGGGACTTCTTCAATCTGTTGCTGGGTTTACGCTCAGCATGCTGCTTCAACATATCAGGAGGTACCTAGCCATCGGTACGTACACAAGAATCACTGGATTTATATTTTTTCAGTGTTAAAATGTTTGATGGTTTCTTCTTCTATAGTAGTGTTGTTTCGATGTTCTTCTATTATATTTATTGTTATATTTTCATGATTATTTGTTGTTTTATTGTGTTATCAGATGAATAAGTTATCAATAAACTAGGAAAACGCTTTGTGTGACGCATTGATAAGCGAGCGCGTCTATGTCCACGAACTTTCTGGCAAAAAATTCTCAAAGCTATAGTCATTGTTCAATGTAAGATATAATGATAAAAGCGTCGTAAGCAGCCTTGTTGCTCCAGCGCTGTTATACAGAAAACACTATCATCATCAATATAAGAATGTTCATATTTGTTAATAAAACAACAATCAACAACAACCGGAACAAAAATGACGTGGAAAGATTGGAATTATTATTGTCATAGTTATTTAACTTCCTGCTATTGTTCAATAGAATATTGATTGTCCATACAAATTAAAGCTTGAATTTTTCGTTGTCATAGTTACTTCACTACAATTCAGCAATACAAGTGTTATTTGTACCTAAAATACTTATTGGATCGCGTTGAAATTAGTATATTCGTGACCGGACGAAAATTGAACTATAATATGGATATCTCACATTTTGCTTTTTTATTTTAGTTTATTTTAGATAAATATTTATCCGTAACTGCATTGTAACTTTGTAACTTTTCGAACGATTTTGTCACAAAACTATACACTTTCAATCCAAATTGAGGCTTGTGGATGGCCCAAATTTTAGCTTGATCGGACTTTCCGTTCGACCGCTTCTCATTTTCTTACCACACCTCTAAGGTAGCTGTTTTCTCATTCATCCCATAAGTAATCTAGGATAACCTATGTGCGGTGAGAGTGAGTGACGTAGGATGACAGAAAATGTTAGGGACACACGAGTTGTAAATGATGTAAATGGTGGTAAATTTTTATTTGGAGGTTATAAATCCGTTTGGAAAACGTATTCATTTATCAGTCATCATATTCTAATCATAGATATATATCTATGTTCTATTATTCTACGTATTCTGTTCTGTTGATGGCGTATGTATCTCTTCAATTTTAAAGCTTCGTGGTTTGCCATTTAAGTAGTCCAACTTATTAATATTAGCTAATTAAGTGTATCAGTTAGAACTTGCGTCAGACACATTTGACACATTTGAGACACATAAGACACATTCGAGAGTGTGGCTGGTATTGGATACACTGAGATCACTCTCAGCGGAGTTGTATTAGTAATCGGGTGAATATCGGATGTTTTGTGTACATTCCTGTATGACACCGTTTTCACATCATCGTCTCTTATCTTATCTTGTTATCTATTGTATTCAACTAACTCTAGTGTGTTACTATGTCGCCATAGCTTTAAACTATACATTCCCCTTCGTACTAATATCAACTTCACAACACAAGCCCATATTTTAATACATTCCATTGCATATTTCCCGCCCTCTTATACGGACACGGATAACCTTTAAGTTTCTATGTTTTTAATTGTAGTCATTAGTTCTTGAATACATTGCTGTATTGCATTTTTATACTAATTTTGTTTTTTCCTCCTTGTAATTATGTTTAGCTTATTATGTTTATTGCAAATTAGTCCTTTGCATAACGAGAATGACGGTATAAAATTTGGGTCAAAGGATGACATATATCAAATGAAAGCTTGAGATGAGTACTTTTCAAAAAACTATGATATACCTCTGGCAAATCCAGCTTTCTATGTCAAAACCAGGGTCAAAGGTCAAATTTGTAATTATTTGAATAATTTTTAACTAAATAACAAAAAGTGTTTTCAAGTTTAAAAACACTCTTTTAGTAAGATAAATGTATTAAGTTTATTAAAAAAAAAATTAAATTACCTAGTAACCTTTTTTGACCTTGATTGGGGTCAATTTCCTCAAAATGGGTAATTTCTAAAATTTTCTTCGATATACTGGTCAATATTTATTATATCAACGTACTTACTCATAAATACGTTAAAATGAATAGTTCTTATTGTAATCACATTGTTTTCACGGTATTCATTCAAAATGGCGGTCAAAGGTCAAAAGGTAAGTATCGTCGAACTAGGTCTAGTAACTAAAATATAACTTGTGGGTACTCTAAAGACGTAGAATTTTAACTGCAATTACAGTAACGAATAACAATATAACGTTTTAATCGTAAGAGAATGTAATTATCATATAACTTATAAACTACTTAAGATTGTTACTGGATTTCTAATTAAAGTCCTCAGACATCAGGGTATTCTTGAATGGGTGTGCAACTGCAACAAAATACATTTTTGAAAAGAGCATGACCATGCTGAGATACGTGATATGATAGTATGATATGATATCTGTCCTAGCAGTGACTGTCTAGTCGTCAAATTAATCAAAATTGAAGTCAAAATCACTCAAAAATTGAAGTCACCATCTGATTCACTGGAATTCTCATGCTGGGTACCGATATTTGGACAGTCCTTCAGCTTACACGCGTGGGTACACTTCAGCTGATTGGCCAAACACTCATAGGTCGGCATCTTGCAAACACGGCAACAGTTACAGGCTAGGAGATCCATAACGGTCAAAGGTACTGGAGTTCCAAACATCCACTCGTTGCTCAGATCTCCTTCTGCCGTGGTTTTCCATCCATAGCCACACAGATCAGGAACATCAGGGTTGGCTTCCAAGCAACATATCAATAGATCGTGTTTGGTTGATAACTCACAGTCGCAGGATATGAAGCAGTAAGCAATCGTTACAAGGTGGTAGCTGATTAGACTTCATATCATCACACTTACTTCTAAAAAGCTCGTAGCGCAGCAGGTTGACGCATGACAGAGTCGTGGTCAAAGAGCAGAGTTTACAGACAAACTCTTCGAGTTTTTTTGATGACATCGATAGAAACTCTCCAGTCCTGACCCATCTTGCTTAGCTTGACACAGAAATGCGAGTTTTTCTCATGATATTCTCTTTTTCACTTTACCACTGAATGAGCTCACTCAGGTAGGAACTCATAGTCGTCCCCTACACCTATAGATGCGCCCGTTGTTAACAAGGTAACAGTTTCATACATGTCATTTCCCATATAGAAAACATATCCATAGCAACATTGGGTGCCTCTAGGTGGTGTGGCCGACTATGAATTCCAACCTTTGTCACAACCAGTGCATGGAGGTCCGGGAGGGTATTACATACTTCGAATCCCAACGAACTCGCTAGTTGTTACACATCTTCGAAGTGTGTTTGATTTTCGGTAGTCAAGCGTCAACCAGCTGCCCTACGAGCTTTTTTAAAGTAAATGTGATGATATTAAGTCTCATCAGCTACCACCTTGAAACGATTGTCTACTGCTTCAAATCCTGCGGCTGCGAGCTAACCACCAAACAGCGGTCTGGAAACGTTGTTTGGACGCCAACCCTGATGTTCCTGACCCGCGTGGCTATGGATGGGAAACCACGGCAGAAGGAGATCTGAGCAACGAGTGGATGTTTGGAACTCCAGTACCTTTGACCGTTATGGATCTCCTAGCCTGTAACTGTTGTCGTGTTTGCAAGATACCGACATGTGAGTGTTTGGTTAATCAATAAAAGTGTACCCACGCTTGTAAGCTGAAGGGTTGTACAAATACCAGTACCAGTACCAGTAGCCAGCATGAGAATTCCAGTGAGTCAGAAGGTGATTAATCTGACAACTTGGACAGTGACTGCTAAGGTAGATATAACATAATACTAGTATCATATCACGTATCTCAGCATGGTCATGCTCTTTTCTAAAAATGTATTTTGTTGCAGTTGTACACCTATTTAAGAATACCCTGATGCCTGAGGACATTATAATTAGAAATTCAGTATTCAGTAACAATCTTGAATAGTTTGTAAGTTATATGATGATTACATTCTCTTACGATTAAAACATGATATTATTATTCGTTATTGTAATTGCAGTTAAAATTCTGCGTTTTTAGAGTACCCACAAGTAATATTTTAGTTACTAGACCTAGTTCGACGATACTTACCTATTGACCTTTGACCGCCATTTTGAATGAATACCGTGAAAACAATGTGATAACAATAAGAACTATTCATTTTAACGTATTTATGAGTAAGTACGTTGATATAATGAATATTGGCCAGTAAATCGAAGAACATTTTAGAAATTACCCATTTTGAGGAAATTGACCCCAATCAAGGTCAAAAAAGGTAAGTAGGTAATTTAATTTTTTTTAATAAACTTTATACCTTTATCTTACTAAAAGAGTATTTTTAAACTTTGCAAACATTTTCTGTTATTTAATTAAAAATTATTTAAAAAATTACAAATTTGACCTTTGACCCTGGTTTTGACATAGAAAGCTGGATTTGCCAGAGGTATATCATGGTTTTTTGAAATGTACTCATCTCAAGCTTTCATTTGATATATGTCATCCTTTGACCCAAATTTTATACCGACCAGGCCTTTTTCGAGCGTTATGCAAAGGACTAAATACAACACACATTTTTTAAAAATCTGTTTGTTTATTACATATCTAAGGTTTGATGTAAGAAAAAGCCTCCCAGGCATTAATCCCAACTAGATTCGGAAATGTATCTATCTGTCTAATTTATTACTCTGTATCTCTATCTATATAGCTGTATGTATGTATGTATGTATGTATGTATGTATGTATGTATGTATGTATGTATGTATGTATGTATGTATGTATGTATGTATGTATGTATGTATGTATGTATGTATGTATGTATGTATGTATGTATGTATGTATGTATGTATGTATGTATGTATGTATGTATGTATGTATGTATGTATGTCTATCTGTCTGTCTGTGTCTGTCTATCTGTCTATCTGTGTCTGTCTGTCTGTCTATCTGTCTGTCTGTGTCTGTCTATATGTCTATCTGTGTCTGTCTGTCTGTCTATCTGTCTGTCTGTGTCCGTCTATCTGTCTGTCTGTACCTGTCTCTCTCTCTCTCTCTCTCTCTCTCTCTCTCTCTCTCTCTCTCTCTCTCTCTCTCTCTCTCTCTCTCTCTCTCTCTCCTCTCTCTCTCTCTCTCTCTCTGTGCTGACCTCCACTCTTGCTTCTGCCCTAGGTGTGGGGTTTGCCTTCCACGCTGTCTGTCTGTCTGTCTGTCTATCTGTCTGTCTGTACCTGTCTGTCTGTCTGTCTGTCTGTCTATCTCTATATATCTCTCTCTCTCTCTCTGTGCTGACCTCCACTCTTGCTTCTGCCCTAGGTGTGGGGTTTGCCTTCCACGCTGTCTGTCTGTCTGTCTATCTGTCTGTCTGTACCTGTCTGTCTGTCTGTCTGTCTGTCTGTCTATCTCTATATATATATATATATATATATATATATATATATCTCTCTGTGCTGACCTCCACTCTTGCTGTTCTGCCCTAGGTGTGGGGTTTGCCTTCCACGCTGTCTGTCTGTCTGTCTATCTGTCTGTCCGTACCTGTCTGTCTGTCTGTCTGTCTGTCTGTCTGTCTGTCTGTCTGTCTGTCTATCTCTATATATATATCTCTCTCTCTGTGCTGACCTCCACTCTTGCTGTTCTGCCCTAGGTGTGGGGTTTGCCTTCCACGCTGTCTGTCTGTCTGTCTGTCTGTCTGTCTATCTCTATATATATATCTCTCTGTGCTGTGCTGACCTCCACTCTTGCTGTTCTGCCCTAGGTGTGGGGTTTGCCTTCCACGCTGTCTGTCTGTCTGTCTGTCTGTCTGTCTGTCTGTCTATCTCTATATATATATATCTCTATGTGCTGTGCTGACCTCCACTCTTGCTGTTCTGCCCTAGGTGTGGGGTTTGCCTTCCACGCTGTCTGTCTGTCTGTCTGTCTATCTCTATATATATATATATCTCTGTGCTGTGCTGACCTCCACTCTTGCTGTTCTGCCCTAGGTGTGGGGTTTGCCTTCCACGCTGTCTGTCTGTCTGTCTGTCTATCTCTATATATATATATATCTCTCTGTGCTGTGCTGACCTCCACTCTTGCTGTTCTGCCCTAGGTGTGGGGTTTGCCTTCCACGCTGTCTGTCTGTCTGTCTGTCTATCTCTATATATATATATATCTCTCTGTGCTGTGCTGACCTCCACTCTTGCTGTTCTGCCCTAGGTGTGGGGTTTGCCTTCCACGCTGTCTGTCTGTCTGTCTGTCTATCTCTATATATATATATATCTCTCTGTGCTGTGCTGACCTCCACTCTTGCTGTTCTGCCCTAGGTGTGGGGTTTGCCTTCCACGCGTGTCTCCTGCTGGTGCTGCTGCTGTGGAAGCCTTCCGGTGACGATCCCGCTCTCTTCTACGTCATATCAGCCTCGTGGGGTGTCTGTAACGCAATCTGGGAGACCTTAACATTCAGTAAGCCAAACAAGCTTCTAATAACGTTGTATACAAGGTGTTGTCGTCACGATTATGTAATAAACGATGCCAGGTATCAAGCTATTTCCCTCCACCTTACCACCTACAACCGGTACCAGCTGAGCACTCGCGAGGAAGGAATGCAGGGAGGGATGCGGTAGACCGCAGGCCCATTAAATCAGGTGTCATTATTAAAAATAGCAATCTTTTGAAGTAGTTAAATGCTACAATTTCTCATTTACTTTTCAGATATATGGAATAATCACCAATTAATAATTGATACAAAATTAACTTTGAATTTTATTAATAGCTTGAATATTAACGATTTTGGCTCAGTCCGAAAATTATAATGATGACGAGACCATTGATACTGATGGTGATATGAAACTGATGGTGATATGATACTGATGGTGATATGATACTGATGGTGATAAGGTACTGATGATGATATGATACTGATGGTGATATGATACTGATGATGATATGATACTGATAGTGATATGATACTGATGGTGATAAGGTACTGATGATGATATGATACTGATGATGATATGATACTGATGGTGATATGATACTGATCATGATATGATACTGACGATGATATGATACTGATGGTGATATGATACTGATGGTGATAATTACTCTTGACGGACAAGTTTTACACTTTTTATATATTTCTACTTTTCATGTATTTTTAGAATTACAGTTAGACTTTTTGTGTTCTCTTGTTTTTAATAATATAGTCACATTCATTATAAAGACATAGCTGTAAGTTGGTATTGTTATGAGGTCACTCTCAGTGCCCCATAAGGTAGTCGTGCTGCCACCACTCACTGCCTATCGTGAGACCTGGTACGTGGAGATAATATGCGAAGGCGCGTGAAGGCCTTGGAACCTAGTGTGAGGTTCCAATGGGAAGACTGGGATGAAATAAACGTCAGATTAATAACCCATGTTTATTGGTGTATAACAATAATGAAACATATTACTTACTGTTAGTGTGAAGGTACAGCTCAGCACATAATATAATAATAGTCACTCTCAATATATAAGTGAATATCGAGTGAGTTATCTTTGAAACAGACTGGTAGTTGAATGGTATTTAATTATTGGAATTGCGGCGCATTTACTGATATTTTGGAGTTGGACTAACTTCAAGGGTTAATATAACTATACCTAGGCAAAACCAGAAGTATAATTATATTTTAGACAATGGAAGCTACTTAAATATTATTTAACCTAAGGCGAAACCATAGGTTTAATGATATTTGTAATTTCTATAACCCAGGCAGAGGCCAGGGCTAGTTGTACTGGGAAAGACCCAAGTAGTTCTGCCTTCCTGAAAGTGCTCTTGTCATAAGGAAAACTTTGTCCCCTCCCTGATTCTGTCTACCTCCCCTAGTATCCCTCATCTGATGTGTAATAACATCTATCCCGTGACAGTGACTGTATTGCTCGTGACCAGTAATGAACCAAAGTATTATTTGTTAACTGTCCACCATAACAAAGATTAACAATTATTGTGAAATCGAAGAACGATAATTATTTAGGATATTCGACACACAACAGTATGTGATCCTCCCCTCTTTCAAGTAATCAATCCGTGGATTGATTTGAAACAGCTTTCCATTCTTCTTTTCATTATCTGTTCGTATATCCGTCTATACTATTTCCCTCCATTTTCTCTTCAGCTATGTTTCTTGTGACTCAATGTGCCCAAGTAAATAGTTCATCCCTTTCATTAAACATTTTTATAATCTTTATTGATTTGCCTTTTCAAGCAAGTATGTTGTTTAGACGTTTCATTCAGCTTCATTGATATGGCAATTTGATCCTCGGACAAACAAAAGCGCACACGAAAGGAGGGTCTGCCCCCAGTAGCCATTGAAATAATCGATGTTAAACCTTTTTTAAATGTCATGTTTTTGTGGGTTTTGGACGACGATTTTCAAAACAAAGCCATACAACTAATTGCATAACATCACATGAGGAACGTAAATAACAATTTAAGCTTTGATTTGGCGACACTTACTGATTAGTTTTATTGGTTTGACTAATTAACGTTTTCTAGATACTCTGAGTTATTTGATCATATGATGTTGACCTAACGATTCAATGTGTCGACCTACTCAAATCAAATGAATGAATTACAACTGTAATTGAACATTAAGTTGAAATAATGTTGGTATATGATATCAAGCATAAAACGTTTCGATCGCTGAGTCAACATTGTTTTATTTAATAGCCCCCCCCTTCCCCCGCGCACGCTAGAGTCGCACACTTCATTACCTTACTTTCAGAAGCGTTGACGTAGAATCATTTTCATTTCCTTACAAAAGAATATCAACTAGATGTTGAAAGACGTTGTTAAATTAAAATACTTCTCTGGGAGAAGCGATGCATAAAAATCTTTCAAGTAACGCATCGGTTTCCTTTTATAAGATTCATCATTCAACACAAAGACGATTTTACCCGTTGTCTGGGTATAAAAGCACTTCCCTACTAATTGGACAGTATCCATTTTGATTCAAAACGTGTTGAAAGTTGAGCTTCATTACCGTAATGCAGGTATTCTAAAATTGTTTTTCTTTATGATGTAGACACAAGACATGCTTGATATTGTATTGAGTACATATAATAAGAAAACAAGCTATTTCTGATTAAAACGTTTTAATATTCTTTGCAAGGAGATACACTAACAATGTTAATAAATGCCTATATGCACTGAGTTGACGGTTTCAACCTCAACAGTTTCAATATGTTCACGATAGCATAACATGATAACATCAAGGTCTACTGGATTTACTCCTAGCGGAGTATTTGCGAAGCTTCGCGCGCGCTGCGCGCGCGCTACAAGCGATCTAGTAGACCTTGGCATAACGTGTATTCTGGAGGACTCAAAAGTCAAAACTAACATAGATAGCGCTGCTAAGCAACCTCCTTTCAGCGCCATTGATGGATAATAACAATAAAACAACAATGAAAATTGACAGCTTTACCACTCCTAATAGAAGTTTTTTTTTGCCACCAGAATGCATCTAGTCTATTTTGAGATCTCTTTTTCTATTCACACTTTATCTATACACTTTGTTGAGTACTTTCCTTCTTTCACACTTATTAAACGGAATTAGTAAAAATAGATACTAATAACTAACTCAATTTTAAAATTCCAGTTGGTAAATTTATTTATCTGGTATTCGGTGGCAGACATTGGTTAAAATTTGCAAGTATTTCTTGCATTCCATTCCATAATTGGGTCCATTTTATCACAATTTACATTTATCTTATGTACGGATGACGTGATTTACCCGCCCCCTGACGTCTCAAAGCAAGATGGCGCCGAAAGGAAGCAAACATTCGCCGATACAATTAGTTACGAATTCTCGCGCGAAATCCGATGATTAGTGTTTCGCCAATTGAAGTGGATAAACGAAACTCGTAGTGTCGAATTTTGTTATGTTTAATGCGTAAGTTAGAAACCATCATGACAACAACCAGTGATGCGGCCTAAATATGCTCTTATAAGAGTTCGGGCCTATACCTTAAAAATGAATAACATAATTCAGAAAGATCAAGATAAGTGTCGTGTGGTGTGCGTGAGAATATGCGCAGAAAGTCTCATCCTCGCTTGTCCCAAGTAAGCTATAGTGTTCGCCGCAAGCTCCTCCCACCAGAAGTCGTTACTGGTAGATGGATGTAATCAGCTGTCACAGTTGGTGGAGGCGCCGGGTCTGGGTTTCTATTGAGCCCGGTGGTTTAGTGGTGGACGAACGATCTCAGGTTGACATATATTATATAAGATAGATGTGGAATCATCTTCGACTTTGATTTTGGGGTAATCTCCTCGTGAGATTACAGGTTTTTAATTATTTCCCTATGTTACACCAAGAAGAATAAAAGAAAGAAATCACCTACATACACTGCAGACAGACTGTATTTAAAATATTTTCAATTTGTAATCAGAAGGGTCGTTATTTTGGTTGAATTTCGATAGCTTATTACGAATATTAATTAACGAAATTACAACCATAATGATTATAAGATGTACACTTATTTACGAAACCATCTGCAGTTCTTATGAACTCACAAAGTGCTGCCTGCTTCCCTTGCTTCATAGATTTGATAAGTTTTTTTAAGATGGAGTAAAGGTAGGGCCTGCTGTTATAAATCCATGAGTTAGCAACGACTTGATAAATAGTATAGATCATATGACGTCGGTAGGGAGTAGGGCCTATGGGTGGAAAGGAAAATTGGAGCACTACACTTCAAATCGTCACCTCTCATGTCTGGCAGAGTCCGGCTGGGCCAATTTTTACACCAGGTATAGAGAAGGGTAACTTCCAGCATTCACGAGATTTACTTTTAAAAACGTTAATTATCATTAATAATAACACTTTCTCTGGATGTTTTAATTAATTTATATTTGTAGTATATATACTAAACAGTCACCTCACAGTTGCTTACTTATGTTGCAGCCCTAGTCATCATCGTGTACCCCCACACATGGCAGGCGCCGGTAGCTCACTGCTTCTTGTACCGCTGTCTGGGTGTGTCAATGATGTATATCTGTTATACAGTCACCTCACAGTTGCTTGTTTGTGTTGCAGCCCTAGTCATCATCGTGTACCCCCACACATGGCAGGCCCCGGTAGCTCACTGCTTCTTGTACCGCTGTCTGGGTGTGTTAATGATGTATATCTGTGGTACAGTCACCTCACAGTTGCTTGTTTGTGTTGCAGCCCTAGTCATCATCGTGTACCCCCACACATGGCAGGCCCCGGTAGCTCACTGCTTCTTGTACCGCTGTCTGTGTGTGTTAATGATGTATATCTGTGGTACAGTCACCTCACAGTTGCTTGTTTGTGTTGCAGCCCTAGTCATCATCATGTACCCCCACACATGGCAGGCCCCGGTAGCTCACTGCTTCTTCTACCGCTGTCTGGGTGTGTTAATGATGTATATCTGTGATACAGTCACCTCATCAGTTGCTTGTTTGTGTTGCAGCCCTAGTCATCATCGTGTACCCCCACACATGGCAGGCCCCGGTAGCTCACTGCTTCTTGTACCGCTGTCTGGGTGTGTTAATGATGTATATCTGTGGTACAGTCACCTCACAGTTGCTTGTTTGTGTTGCAGCCCTAGTCATCATCATGTACCCCCACACATGGCAGGCCCCGGTAGCTCACTGCTTCTTGTACCACTGTCTGGGTGTGTTAATGATGTATATCTGTGGTACAGTCACCTCACAGTTGCTTGTTTGTGTTGCAGCCCTAGTCATCATCATGAACCCCCACACATGGCAGGCCCCGGTAGCTCACTGCTTCTTCTACCGCTGTCTGGGTGTGTTAATGATGTATATCTGTGGTACAGTCACCTCACAGTTGCTTGTTTGTGTTGCAGCCCTAGTCATCATCGTGTACCCCCACACATGGCAGGCCCCGGTAGCTCACTGCTTCTTGTACCGCTGTCTGGGTGTGTTAATGATGTATATCTGTGGTACAGTCACCTCACAGTTGCTTGTTTGTGTTGCAGCCCTAGTCATCATCGTGTACCCCCACACATGGCAGGCCCCGGTAGCTCACTGCTTCTTGTACCGCTGTCTGGGTGTGTTAATGATGTATATCTGTGGTACAGTCACCTCACAGTTGCTTGTTTGTGTTGCAGCCCTAGTCATCATCGTGTACCCCCACACATGGCAGGCCCCGGTAGCTCACTGCTTCTTGTACCGCTGTCTGGGTGTGTTAATGATGTATATCTGTGGTACAGTCACCTCACAGTTGCTTGTTTGTGTTGCAGCCCTAGTCATCATCGTGTACCCCCACACATGGCAGGCGCCGGTAGCTCACTGTTTCTTGTACCGCTGTCTGGGTGTGTTAATGATGTATATCTGTGGTACAGTCACCTCACAGTTGCTTGTTTGTGTTGCAGCCCTAGTCATCATCGTGTACCCCCACACATGGCAGGCCCCGGTAGCTCACTGCTTCTTGTACCGCTGTCTGGGTGTGTTAATGATGTATATCTGTGGTACAGTCACCTCACAGTTGCTTGTTTGTGTTGCAGCCCTAGTCATCATCGTGTACCCCCACACATGGCAGGCCCCGGTAGCTCACTGCTTCTTGTACCGCTGTCTGGGTGTGTTAATGATGTATATCTGTGGTACTGTCACCTCACAGTTGCTTGTTTGTGTTGCAGCCCTAGTCATCATCGTGTACCCCAACACATGGCAGGCCCCGGTAGCTCACTGCTTCTTCTACCGCTGTCTGGGTGTGTTAATGATGTATATCTGTGGTACAGTCACCTCACAGTTGCTTGTTTGTGTTGCAGCCCTAGTCATCATCGTGTACCCCCACACATGGCAGGCCCCGGTAGCTCACTGCTTCTTGTACCGCTGTCTGGGTGTGTTAATGATGTATATCTGTGGTACTGTCACCTCACAGTTGCTTGTTTGTGTTGCAGCCCTAGTCATCATCGTGTACCCCAACACATGGCAGGCCCCGGTAGCTCACTGCTTCTTGTACCGCTGTCTGGGTGTGTTAATGATGTATATCTGTGATACAGTCACCTCACAGTTGCTTGTTTGTGTTGCAGCCCTAGTCATCATCGTGTACCCCCACACATGGCAGGCCCCGGTAGCTCACTGCTTCTTGTACCGCTGTCTGGGTGTGTTAATGATGTATATCTGTGATACAGTCACCTCACAGTTGCTTGTTTGTGTTGCAGCCCTAGTCATCATCGTGTACCCCCACACATGGCAGGCCCCGGTAGCTCACTGCTTCTTGTACCGCTGTCTGGGTGTGTTAATGATGTATATCTGTGGTACAGTCACCTCACAGTTGCTTGTTTGTGTTGCAGCGCTAGTCATCATTGTGTACCCCCACACATGACAGGCCCCGGTAGCTCACTGCTTCTTGTACCGCTGTCTGGGTGTGTTAATGATGTATATCTGTGGTACAGTCACCTCACAGTTGCTTGTTTGTGTTGCAGCCCTAGTCATCATCGTGTACCCCCACACATGGCAGGCCCCGGTAGCTCACTGCTTCTTGTACCGCTGTCTGGGTGTGTTAATGATGTATATCTGTGGTACAGTCACCTCACAGTTGCTTGTTTGTGTTGCAGCCCTAGTCATCATCGTGTACCCCCACACATGGCAGGCCCCGGTAGCTCACTGCTTCTTGTACCGCTGTCTGGGTGTGTTAATGATGTATATCTGTGGTACAGTCACCTCACAGTTGCTTGTTTGTGTTGCAGCCCTAGTCATCATCGTGTACCCCCACACATGGCAGGCCCCGGTAGCTCACTGCTTCTTGTACCGCTGTCTGGGTGTGTTAATGATGTATATCTGTGGTACAGTCACCTCACAGTTGCTTGTTTGTGTTGCAGCCCTAGTCATCATCGTGTACCCCCACACATGGCAGGCCCCGGTAGCTCACTGCTTCTTGTACCGCTGTCTGGGTGTGTTAATGATGTATATCTGTGGTACAGTCACCTCACAGTTGCTTGTTTGTGTTGCAGCCCTAGTCATCATCGTGTACCCCCACACATGGCAGGCCTCGGTAGCTCACTGCTTCTTGTACCGCTGTCTGGGTGTGTTAATGATGTATATCTGTGGTACAGTCACCTCACAGTTGCTTGTTTGTGTTGCAGCCCTAGTCATCATCGTGTACCCCCACACATGGCAGGCCCCGGTAGCTCACTGCTTCTTGTACCGCTGTCTGGGTGTGTTAATGATGTATATCTGTGATACAGTCACCTCACAGTTGCTTGTTTGTGTTGCAGCCCTAGTCATCATCGTGTACCCCCACACATGGCAGGCCCCGGTAGCTCACTGCTTCTTCTACCGCTGTCTGGGTGTGTTAATGATGTATATCTGTGGTACAGTCACCTCACAGTTGCTTGTTTGTGTTGCAGCCCTAGTCATCATCGTGTACCCCCACACATGGCAGGCCCCGGTAGCTCACTGCTTCTTCTACCGCTGTCTGGGTGTGTTAATGATGTATATCTGTGGTACAGTCACCTCACAGTTGCTTGTTTGTGTTGCAGCCCTAGTCATCATCGTGTACCCCCATACATGGCAGGCCCCGGTAGCTCACTGCTTCTTCTACCGCTGTCTGGGTGTGTTAATGATGTATATCTGTGGTACAGTCACCTCACAGTTGCTTGTTTGTGTTGCAGCCCTAGTCATCATCGTGTACCCCCACACATGGCATGCCCCGGTAGCTGACTGCTTCTTGTACCGCTGTCTGGGTGTGTTAATGATGTATATCTGTGGTACAGTCACCTCACAGTTGCTTGTTTGTGTTGCAGCCCTAGTCATCATCGTGTACCCCCACACATGGCAGGCCCCGGTAGCTGACTGCTTCTTGTACCGCTGTCTGGGTGTGTTAATGATGTATATCTGTGGTACAGTCACCTCACAGTTGCTTGTTTGTGTTGCAGCCCTAGTCATCATCGTGTACCCCCACACATGGCAGGCCCCGGTAGCTCACTGCTTCTTGTACCGCTGTCTGGGTGTGTTAATGATGTATATCTGTGGTACAGTCACCTCACAGTTGCTTGTTTGTGTTGCAGCCCTAGTCATCATCGTGTACCCCCACACATGGCAGGCCCCGGTAGCTCACTGCTTCTTGTACCGCTGTCTGGGTGTGTTAATGATGTATATCTGTGGTACAGTCACCACACAGTTGCTTGTTTGTGTTGCAGCCCTAGTCATCATCGTGTACCCCCACACATGGCAGGCCCCGGTAGCTCACTGCTTCTTCTACCGCTGTCTGGGTGTGTTAATGATGTATATCTGTGGTACAGTCACCTCACAGTTGCTTGTTTGTGTTGCAGCCCTAGTCATCATCGTGTACCCCCACACATGGCAGGCCCCGGTAGCTCACTGCTTCTTGTACCGCTGTCTGGGTGTGTTAATGATGTATATCTGTGATACAGTCACCTCACAGTTGCTTGTTTGTGTTGCAGCCCTAGTCATCATCGTGTACCCCCACACATGGCAGGCCCCGGTAGCTCACTGCTTCTTCTACCGCTGTCTGGGTGTGTTAATGATGTATATCTGTGGTACAGTCACCTCACAGTTGCTTGTTTGTGTTGCAGCCCTAGTCATCATCGTGTACCCCCACACATGGCAGGCCCCGGTAGCTCACTGCTTCTTCTACCGCTGTCTGGGTGTGTTAATGATGTATATCTGTAGTACAGTCACCTCACAGTTGCTTGTTTGTGTTGCAGCCCTAGTCATCATCGTGTACCCCCACACATGGCAGGCCCCGGTAGCTCACTGCTTCTTCTACCGCTGTCTGGGTGTGTTAATGATGTATATCTGTGGTACAGTCACCTCACAGTTGCTTGTTTGTGTTGCAGCCCTAGTCATCATCGTGTACCCCCACACATGGCAGGCCCCGGTAGCTCACTGCTTCTTGAACCGCTGTCTGGGTGTGTTAATGATGTATATCTGTGGTACAGTCACCTCACAGTTGCTTGTTTGTGTTGCAGCCCTAGTCATCATCGTGTACCCCCACACATGGCAGGCCCCGGTAGCTCAATGCTTCTTGTACCGCTGTCTGGGTGTGTTAATGATGTATATCTGTGGTACAGTCACCTCACAGTTGCTTGTTTGTGTTGCAGCCCTAGTCATCATCGTGTACCCCCACACATGGCAGGCCCCGGTAGCTCACTGCTTCTTGTACCGCTGTCTGGGTGTGTTAATGATGTATATCTGTGATACAGTCACCTCACAGTTGCTTGTTTGTGTTGCAGCCCTAGTCATCATCGTGTACCCCCACACATGGCAGGCCCCGGTAGCTCACTGCTTCTTCTACCGCTGTCTGGGTGTGTTAATGATGTATATCTGTGG
This sequence comes from Isoperla grammatica, assembly GCA_945910005.1. Classification (NCBI taxonomy): domain Eukaryota; kingdom Metazoa; phylum Arthropoda; class Insecta; order Plecoptera; family Perlodidae; genus Isoperla; species Isoperla grammatica. The sequence goes on from OX246740.1 coordinate 18,658,293, forward strand.
TACAGTCACCTCACAGTTGCTTGTTTGTGTTGCAGCCCTAGTCATCATCGTGTACCCCCACACATGGCAGGCCCCGGTAGCTCAATGCTTCTTGTACCGCTGTCTGGGTGTGTTAATGATGTATATCTGTGGTACAGTCACCTCACAGTTGCTTGTTTGTGTTGCAGCCCTAGTCATCATCGTGTACCCCCACACATGGCAGGCCCCGGTAGCTCACTGCTTCTTGTACCGCTGTCTGGGTGTGTTAATGATGTATATCTGTGATACAGTCACCTCACAGTTGCTTGTTTGTGTTGCAGCCCTAGTCATCATCGTGTACCCCCACACATGGCAGGCCCCGGTAGCTCACTGCTTCTTCTACCGCTGTCTGGGTGTGTTAATGATGTATATCTGTGGTACAGTCACCTCACAGTTGCTTGTTTGTGTTGCAGCCCTAGTCATCATCGTGTACCCCCACACATGGCAGGCCCCGGTAGCTCAATGCTTCTTGTACCGCTGTCTGGGTGTGTTAATGATGTATATCTGTGGTACAGTCACCTCACAGTTGCTTGTTTGTGTTGCAGCCCTAGTCATCATCGTGTACCCCCACACATGGCAGGCCCCGGTAGCTCACTGCTTCTTGTACCGCTGTCTGGGTGTGTTAATGATGTATATCTGTGGTACAGTCACCTCACAGTTGCTTGTTTGTGTTGCAGCCCTAGTCATCATCGTGTACCCTCACACATGGCAGGCCCCGGTAGCTCACTGCTTCTTGTACCGCTGTCTGGGTGTGTTAATGATGTATATCTGTGATACAGTCACCTCACAGTTGCTTGTTTGTGTTGCAGCCCTAGTCATCATCGTGTACCCCCACACATGGCAGGCCCCGGTAGCTCACTGCTTCTTCTACCGCTGTCTGGGTGTGTTAATGATGTATATCTGTGATACAGTCACCTCACAGTTGCTTGTTTGTGTTGCAGCCCTAGTCATCATCGTGTACCCCCACACATGGCAGGCCCCGGTAGCTCACTGCTTCTTGTACCGCTGTCTGGGTGTGTTAATGATGTATATCTGTGGTACAGTCACCTCACAGTTGCTTGTTTGTGTTGCAGCCCTAGTCATCATCGTGTACCCCCACACATGGCAGGCCCCGGTAGCTCACTGCTTCTTGTACCGCTGTCTGGGTGTGTTAATGATGTATATCTGTGGTACAGTCACCTCACAGTTGCTTGTTTGTGTTGCAGCCCTAGTCATCATCGTGTACCCCCACACATGGCAGGCCCCGGTAGCTCACTGCTTCTTGTACCGCTGTCTGGGTGTGTTAATGATGTATATCTGTGGTACAGTCACCTCACAGTTGCTTGTTTGTGTTGCAGCCCTAGTCATCATCGTGTACCCCCACACATGGCAGGCTCCGGTAGCTCACTGCTTCTTCTACCGCTGTCTGGGTGTGTTAATGATGTATATCTGTGGTACAGTCACCTCGCAGTTGCTTGTTTGTGTTGCAGCCCTAGTCATCATCGTGTACCCCCACACATGGCAGGCCCCGGTAGCTCACTGCTTCTTGTACCGCTGTCTGGGTGTGTTAATGATGTATATCTGTGGTACAGTCACCTCACAGTTGCTTGTTTGTGTTGCAGCCCTAGTCATCATCGTGTACCCCCACACATGGCAGGCCCCGGTAGCTCACTGCTTCTTGTACCGCTGTCTGGGTGTGTTAATGATGTATATCTGTGGTACAGTCACCTCACAGTTGCTTGTTTGTGTTGCAGCTCTAGTCATCATCGTGTACCCCCACACATGGCAGGCCCCGGTAGCTCACTGCTTCTTGTACCGCTGTCTGGGTGTGTTAATGATGTATATCTGTAGTATATATAGTCACCTCACAGTTGCTTGTTTGTGTTGCAGCCCTAGTCATCATCGTGTACCCCCACACATGGCAGGCCCCGGTAGCTCACTGCTTCTTGTACCGCTGTCTGGGTGTGTTAATGATGTATATCTGTGGTACAGTCACCTCGCAGTTGCTTGTTTGTGTTGCAGCCCTAGTCATCATCGTGTACCCCCACACATGGCAGGCCCCGGTAGCTCACTGCTTCTTGTACCGCTGTTTGGGTGTGTTAATGATGTATATCTGTGGTACAGTCACCTCACAGTTGCTTGTTTGTGTTGCAGCCCTAGTCATCATCGTGTACCCCCACACATGGCAGGCCCCGGTAGCTCACTGCTTCTTGTACCGCTGTCTGGGTGTGTTAATGATGTATATCTGTGGTACAGTCACCTCACAGTTGCTTGTTTGTGTTGCAGCTCTAGTCATCATCGTGTACCCCCACACATGGCAGGCCCCGGTAGCTCACTGCTTCTTGTACCGCTGTCTGGGTGTGTTAATGATGTATATCTGTAGTATATATAGTCACCTCACAGTTGCTTGTTTGTGTTGCAGCCCTAGTCATCATCGTGTACCCCCACACATGGCAGGCCCCGGTAGCTCACTGCTTCTTGTACCGCTGTCTGGGTGTGTTAATGATGTATATCTGTGATACAGTCACCTCACAGTTGCTTGTTTGTGTTGCAGCCCTAGTCATCATCGTGTACCCCCACACATGGCAGGCTCCGGTAGCTCACTGCTTCTTGTACCGCTGTCTGGGTGTGTTAATGATGTATATCTGTGATACAGTCACCTCACAGTTGCTTGTTTGTGTTGCAGCCCTAGTCATCATCGTGTACCCCCACACATGGCAGGCCCCGGTAGCTCACTGCTTCTTGTACCGCTGTCTGGGTGTGTTAATGATGTATATCTGTGGTACAGTCACCTCACAGTTGCTTGTTTGTGTTGCAGCCCTAGTCATCATCGTGTACCCCCACACATGGCAGGCCCCGGTAGCTCACTGCTTCTTGTACCGCTGTCTGGGTGTGTTAATGATGTATATCTGTAGTACAGTCACCTCACAGTTGCTTGTTTGTGTTGCAGCCCTAGTCATCATCGTGTACCCCCACACATGGCAGGCCCCGGTAGCTCACTGCTTCTTCTACCGCTGTCTGGGTGTGTTAATGATGTATATCTGTGGTACAGTCACCTCACAGTTGCTTGTTTGTGTTGCAGCCCTAGTCATCATCGTGTACCCCCACACATGGCAGGCCCCGGTAGCTCAATGCTTCTTGTACCGCTGTCTGGGTGTGTTAATGATGTATATCTGTAGTACAGTCACCTCACAGTTGCTTGTTTGTGTTGCAGCCCTAGTCATCATCGTGTACCCCCACACATGGCAGGCCCCGGTAGCTCAATGCTTCTTGTACCGCTGTCTGGGTGTGTTAATGATGTATATCTGTGGTACAGTCACCTCACAGTTGCTTGTTTGTGTTGCAGTCCTAGTCATCATCGTGTACCCCCACACATGGCAGGCCCCGGTAGCTCACTGCTTCTTGTACCGCTGTCTGGGTGTGTTAATGATGTATATCTGTAGTACAGTCACCTCACAGTTGCTTGTTTGTGTTGCAGCCCTAGTCATCATCGTGTACCCCCACACATGGCAGGCCCCGGTAGCTCACTGCTTCTTCTACCGCTGTCTGGGTGTGTTAATGATGTATATCTGTGGTACAGTCACCTCACAGTTGCTTGTTTGTGTTGCAGCCCTAGTCATCATCGTGTACCCCCACACATGGCAGGCCCCGGTAGCTCACTGCTTCTTCTACCGCTGTCTGGGTGTGTTAATGATGTATATCTGTGATACAGTCACCTCACAGTTGCTTGTTTGTGTTGCAGCCCTAGTCATCATCGTGTACCCCCACACATGGCAGGCGCCGGTAGCTCACTGCTTCTTGTACCGCTGTCTGGGTGTGTTAATGATGTATATCTGTGGTACAGTCACCTCACAGTTGCTTGTTTGTGTTGCAGCCCTAGTCATCATCGTGTACCCCCACACATGGCAGGCCCCGGTAGCTCACTGCTTCTTGTACCGCTGTCTGGGTGTGTTAATGATGTATATCTGTGGTACAGTCACCTCACAGTTGCTTGTTTGTGTTGCAGCCCTAGTCATCATCGTGTACCCCCACACATGGCAGGCCCCGGTAGCTCACTGCTTCTTGTACCGCTGTCTGGGTGTGTTAATGATGTATATCTGTGATACAGTCACCTCACAGTTGCTTGTTTGTGTTGCAGCCCTAGTCATCATCGTGTACCCCCACACATGGCAGGCCCCGGTAGCTCACTGCTTCTTGTACCGCTGTCTGGGTGTGTTAATGATGTATATCTGTGGTACAGTCACCTCACAGTTGCTTGTTTGTGTTGCAGCCCTAGTCATCATCGTGTACCCCCACACATGGCAGGCCCCGGTAGCTCACTGCTTCTTGTACCGCTGTCTGGGTGTGTTAATGATGTATATCTGTGGTACAGTCACCTCACAGTTGCTTGTTTGTGTTGCAGCCCTAGTCATCATCGTGTACCCCCACACATGGCCGGCCCCGGTAGCTCACTGCTTCTTGTACCGCTGTCTGGGTGTGTTAATGATGTATATCTGTGGTACAGTCACCTCACAGTTGCTTGTTTGTGTTGCAGCCCTAGTCATCATCGTGTACCCCCACACATGGCAGGCCCCGGTAGCTCACTGCTTCTTCTACCGCTGTCTGGGTGTGTTAATGATGTATATCTGTGGTACAGTCACCTCACAGTTGCTTGTTTGTGTTGCAGCCCTAGTCATCATCGTGTACCCCCACACATGGCAGGCCCCGGTAGCTCACTGCTTCTTGTACCGCTGTCTGGGTGTGTTAATGATGTATATCTGTGGTACAGTCACCTCACAGTTGCTTGTTTGTGTTGCAGCCCTAGTCATCATCGTGTACCCCCACACATGGCAGGCCCCGGTAGCTCACTGCTTCTTGTACCGCTGTCTGGGTGTGTTAATGATGTATATCTGTGGTACAGTCACCTCACAGTTGCTTGTTTGTGTTGCAGCCCTAGTCATCATCGTGTACCCCCACACATGGCAGGCCCCGGTAGCTCACTGCTTCTTGTACCGCTGTCTGGGTGTGTTAATGATGTATATCTGTGGTACAGTCACCTCACAGTTGCTTGTTTGTGTTGCAGCCCTAGTCATCATCGTGTACCCCCACACATGGCAGGCCCCGGTAGCTCACTGCTTCTTCTACCGCTGTCTGGGTGTGTCATGATGTATATCTGTGGTACAGTCACCTCACAGTTGCTTGTTTGTGTTGCAGCCCTAGTCATCATCGTGTACCCCCACACATGGCAGGCCCCGGTAGCTCACTGCTTCTTGTACCGCTGTCTGGGTGTGTTAATGATGTATATCTGTGGTACAGTCACCTCACAGTTGCTTGTTTGTGTTGCAGCCCTAGTCATCATCGTGTACCCCCACACATGGCAGGCCCCGGTAGCTCACTGCTTCTTGTACCGCTGTCTGGGTGTGTTAATGATGTATATCTGTGGTACAGTCACCTCACAGTTGCTTGTTTGTGTTGCAGCCCTAGTCATCATCGTGTACCCCCACACATGGCAGGCCCCGGTAGCTCACTGCTTCTTGTACCGCTGTCTGGGTGTGTTAATGATGTATATCTGTGGTACAGTCACCTCACAGTTGCTTGTTTGTGTTGCAGCCCTAGTCATCATCGTGTACCCCCACACATGGCAGGCCCCGGTAGCTCACTGCTTCTTGTACCGCTGTCTGGGTGTGTTAATGATGTATATCTGTAGTACAGTCACCTCAAAGTTGCTTGTTTGTGTTGCAGCCCTAGTCATCATCGTGTACCCCCACACATGGCAGGCCCCGGTAGCTCACTGCTTCTTGTACCGCTGTCTGGGTGTGTTAATGATGTATATCTGTAGTACAGTCACCTCACAGTTGCTTGTTTGTGTTGCAGCCCTAGTCATCATCGTGTACCCCCACACATGGCAGGCCCCGGTAGCTCACTGCTTCTTGTACCGCTGTCTGGGTGTGTTAATGATGTATATCTGTGGTACAGTCACCTCACAGTTGCTTGTTTGTGTTGCAGTCCTAGTCATCATCGTGTACCCCCACACATGGCAGGCCCCGGTAGCTCACTGCTTCTTGTACCGCTGTCTGGGTGTGTTAATGATGTATATCTGTGGTACAGTCACCTCACAGTTGCTTGTTTGTGTTGCAGCCCTAGTCATCATCGTGTACCCCCACACATGGCAGGCCCCGGTAGCTCACTGCTTCTTGTACCGCTGTCTGGGTGTGTTAATGATGTATATCTGTGGTACAGTCACCTCACAGTTGCTTGTTTGTGTTGCAGCCCTAGTCATCATCGTGTACCCCCACACATGGCAGGCCCCGGTAGCTCACTGCTTCTTGTACCGCTGTCTGGGTGTGTTAATGATGTATATCTGTGGTACAGTCACCTCACAGTTGCTTGTTTGTGTTGCAGCCCTAGTCATCATCGTGTACCCCCACACATGGCAGGCCCCGGTAGCTCACTGCTTCTTGTACCGCTGTCTGGGTGTGTTAATGATGTATATCTGTGGTACAGTCACCTCACAGTTGCTTGTTTGTGTTGCAGCCCTAGTCATCATCGTGTACCCCCACACATGGCAGGCCCCGGTAGCTCACTGCTTCTTGTACCGCTGTCTGGGTGTGTTAATGATGTATATCTGTGGTACAGTCACCTCACAGTTGCTTGTTTGTGTTGCAGCCCTAGTCATCATCGTGTACCCCCACACATGGCAGGCCCCGGTAGCTCACTGCTTCTTGTACCGCTGTCTGGTTGTGTTAATGATGTATATCTGTGGTACAGTCACCTCACAGTTGCTTGTTTGTGTTGCAGCCCTAGTCATCATCGTGTACCCCCACACATGGCAGGCCCCGGTAGCTCACTGCTTCTTGTACCGCTGTCTGGGTGTGTTAATGATGTATATCTGTGGTACAGTCACCTCACAGTTGCTTGTTTGTGTTGCAGCCCTAGTCATCATCGTGTACCCCCACACATGGCAGGCCCCGGTAGCTCACTGCTTCTTGTACCGCTGTCTGGGTGTGTTAATGATGTATATCTGTGGTACAGTCACCTCACAGTTGCTTGTTTGTGTTGCAGCCCTAGTCATCATCGTGTACCCCCACACATGGCAGGCCCCGGTAGCTCACTGCTTCTTCTACCGCTGTCTGGGTGTGTTAATGATGTATATCTGTGGTACAGTCACCTCACAGTTGCTTGTTTGTGTTGCAGCCCTAGTCATCATCGTGTACCCCCACACATGGCAGGCCCCGGTAGCTCACTGCTTCTTGTACCGCTGTCTGGGTGTGTTAATGATGTATATCTGTAGTACAGTCACCTCACAGTTGCTTGTTTGTGTTGCAGCCCTAGTCATCATCGTGTACCCCCACACATGGCAGGCCCCGGTAGCTCACTGCTTCTTGTACCGCTGTCTGGGTGTGTTAATGATGTATATCTGTGGTACAGTCACCTCACAGTTGCTTGTTTGTGTTGCAGCCCTAGTCATCATCGTGTACCCCCACACATGGCAGGCCCCGGTAGCTCACTGCTTCTTGTACCGCTGTCTGGGTGTGTTAATGATGTATATCTGTGGTACAGTCACCTCACAGTTGCTTGTTTGTGTTGCAGCCCTAGTCATCATCGTGTACCCCCACACATGGCAGGCCCCGGTAGCTCACTGCTTCTTGTACCGCTGTCTGGGTGTGTTAATGATGTATATCTGTGGTACAGTCACCTCACAGTTGCTTGTTTGTGTTGCAGCCCTAGTCATCATCGTGTACCCCCACACATGGCAGGCCCCGGTAGCTCACTGCTTCTTGTACCGCTGTCTGGTTGTGTTAATGATGTATATCTGTGGTACAGTCACCTCACAGTTGCTTGTTTGTGTTGCAGCCCTAGTCATCATCGTGTACCCCCACACATGGCAGGCCCCGGTAGCTCACTGCTTCTTGTACCGCTGTCTGGGTGTGTTAATGATGTATATCTGTGGTACAGTCACCTCACAGTTGCTTGTTTGTGTTGCAGCCCTAGTCATCATCGTGTACCCCCACACATGGCAGGCCCCGGTAGCTCACTGCTTCTTGTACCGCTGTCTGGGTGTGTTAATGATGTATATCTGTGGTACAGTCACCTCACAGTTGCTTGTTTGTGTTGCAGCCCTAGTCATCATCGTGTACCCCAACACATGGCAGGCCCCGGTAGCTCACTGCTTCTTGTACCGCTGTCTGGGTGTGTTAATGATGTATATCTGTGGTACAGTCACCTCACAGTTGCTTGTTTGTGTTGCAGCCCTAGTCATCATCGTGTACCCCAACACATGGCAGGCCCCGGTAGCTCACTGCTTCTTCTACCGCTGTCTGGGTGTGTTAATGATGTATATCTGTGGTACAGTCACCTCACAGTTGCTTGTTTGTGTTGCAGCCCTAGTCATCATCGTGTACCCCAACACATGGCAGGCCCCGGTAGCTCACTGCTTCTTCTACCGCTGTCTGGGTGTGTTAATGATGTATATCTGTGGTACAGTCACCTCTCAGTTGCTTGTTTGTGTTGCAGCCCTAGTCATCATCGTGTACCCCCACACATGGCAGGCCCCGGTAGCTCACTGCTTCTTGTACCGCTGTCTGGGTGTGTTAATGATGTATATCTGTGGTACAGTCACCTCACAGTTGCTTGTTTGTGTTGCAGCCCTAGTCATCATCGTGTACCCCCACACATGGCAGGCCCCGATAGCTCACTGCTTCTTCTACCGCTGTCTGGGTGTGTTCATGATGTATATCTGTGATACAGTCACCTCACAGTTGCTTGTTTGTGTTGCAGCCCTAGTCATCATCGTGTACCCCCACACATGGCAGGCCCCGGTAGCTCACTGCTTCTTGTACCGCTGTCTGGGTGTGTTAATGATGTATATCTGTGGTACAGTCACCTCACAGTTGCTTGTTTGTGTTGCAGCCCTAGTCATCATCGTGTACCCCCATACATGGCAGGCCCCGGTAGCTCACTGCTTCTTGTACCGCTGTCTGGGTGTGTTAATGATGTATATCTGTGGTATAGTCACCTCACAGTTGCTTGTTTGTGTTGCAGCCCTAGTCATCATCGTGTACCCCCACACATGGCAGGCCCCGGTAGCTCACTGCTTCTTGTACCGCTGTCTGGGTGTGTTAATGATGTATATCTGTGGTACAGTCACCTCACAGTTGCTTGTTTGTGTTGCAGCCCTAGTCATCATCATGTACCCCCACACATGGCAGGCGCCGGTAGCTCACTGCTTCTTGTACCGCTGTCTGGGTGTGTTAATGATGTATATCTGTGGAACAGTCACCTCACAGTTGCTTGTTTGTGTTGCAGCTCTAGTCATCATCGTGTACCCCCACACATGGCAGGCCCCGGTAGCTCACTGCTTCTTGTACCGCTGTCTGGGTGTGTTAATGATGTATATCTGTGGTACAGTCACCTCACAGTTGCTTGTTTGTGTTGCAGCCCTAGTCATCATCGTGTACCCCCACACATGGCAGGCCCCGGTAGCTCACTGCTTCTTGTACCGCTGTCTGGGTGTGTTAATGATGTATATCTGTGGTACAGTCACCTCACAGTTGCTTGTTTGTGTTGCAGCCCTAGTCATCATCGTGTACCCCCACACATGGCAGGCCCCGGTAGCTCACTGCTTCTTGTACCGCTGTCTGGGTGTGTTAATGATGTATATCTGTGATACAGTCACCTCACAGTTGCTTGTTTGTGTTGCAGCCCTAGTCATCATCGTGTACCCCCACACATGGCAGGCCCCGGTAGCTCACTGCTTCTTGTACCGCTGTCTGGGTGTGTTAATGATGTATATCTGTGGTACAGTCATCTCACAGTTGCTTGTTTGTGTTGCAGCCCTAGTCATCATCGTGTACCCCCACACATGGCAGGCCCCGGTAGCTCACTGCTTCTTGTACCGCTGTCTGGGTGTGTTAATGATGTATATCTGTGGTACAGTCACCTCACAGTTGCTTGTTTGTGTTGCAGCCCTAGTCATCATCGTGTACCCCCACACATGGCAGGCCCCGGTAGCTCACTGCTTCTTGTACCGCTGTCTGGGTGTGTTAATGATGTATATCTGTGATACAGTCACCTCACAGTTGCTTGTTTGTGTTGCAGCCCTAGTCATCATCGTGTACCCCCACACATGGCAGGCCCCGGTAGCTCACTGCTTCTTGTACCGCTGTCTGGGTGTGTTAATGATGTATATCTGTGATACAGTCACCTCACAGTTGCTTGTTTGTGTTGCAGCCCTAGTCATCATCGTGTACCCCCACACATGGCAGGCCCCGGTAGCTCACTGCTTCTTGTACCGCTGTCTGGGTGTGTTAATGATGTATATCTGTGGTACAGTCATCTCACAGTTGCTTGTTTGTGTTGCAGCCCTAGTCATCATCGTGTACCCCCACACATGGCAGGCCCCGGTAGCTCACTGCTTCTTGTACCGCTGTCTGGGTGTGTTAATGATGTATATCTGTGGTACAGTCATCTCACAGTTGCTTGTTTGTGTTGCAGCCCTAGTCATCATCGTGTACCCCCACACATGGCAGGCCCCGGTCACAGATAAGGGATTGTCTGTGCCCCGGTAGCTCACTGCTTCTTGTACCGCTGTCTGGGTGTGTTAATGATGTATATCTGTGGTACAGTCACCTCACAGTTGCTTGTTTGTGTTGCAGCCCTAGTCATCATCGTGTACCCCCACACATGGCAGGCCCCGGTAGCTCACTGCTTCTTGTACCGCTGTCTGGGTGTGTTAATGATGTATATCTGTGGTACAGTCACCTCACAGTTGCTTGTTTGTGTTGCAGCCCTAGTCATCATCGTGTACCCCCACACATGGCAGGCCCCGGTAGCTCACTGCTTCTTGTACCGCTGTCTGGGTGTGTTAATGATGTATATCTGTGGTACAGTCACCTCACAGTTGCTTGTTTGTGTTGCAGCTCTAGTCATCATCGTGTACCCCCACACATGGCAGGCCCCGGTAGCTCACTGCTTCTTGTACCGCTGTCTGGGTGTGTTAATGATGTATATCTGTGATACAGTCATCTCACAGTTGCTTGTTTGTGTTGCAGCCCTAGTCATCATCGTGTACCCCCACACATGGCAGGCCCCGGTAGCTCACTGCTTCTTGTACCGCTGTCTGGGTGTGTTAATGATGTATATCTGTGGTACAGTCACCTCACAGTTGCTTGTTTGTGTTGCAGCCCTAGTCATCATCGTGTACCCCCACACATGGCAGGCCCCGGTAGCTCACTGCTTCTTCTACCGCTGTCTGGGTGTGTTAATGATGTATATCTGTGGTACAGTCACCTCACAGTTGCTTGTTTGTGTTGCAGCCCTAGTCATCATCGTGTACCCCCACACATGGCAGGCCCCGGTAGCTCACTGCTTCTTGTACCGCTGTCTGGGTGTGTTAATGATGTATATCTGTGGTACAGTCACCTCACAGTTGCTTGTTTGTGTTGCAGCCCTAGTCATCATCGTGTACCCCCACACATGGCAGGCCCCGGTAGCTCACTGCTTCTTGTACCGCTGTCTGGGTGTGTTAATGATGTATATCTGTGGTACAGTCACCTCACAGTTGCTTGTTTGTGTTGCAGCCCTAGTCATCATCGTGTACCCCCACACATGGCAGGCCCCGGTAGCTCACTGCTTCTTGTACCGCTGTCTGGGTGTGTTAATGATGTATATCTGTGATACAGTCACCTCACAGTTGCTTGTTTGTGTTGCAGCCCTAGTCATCATCGTGTACCCCCACACATGGCAGGCCCCGGTAGCTCACTGCTTCTTGTACCGCTGTCTGGGTGTGTTAATGATGTATATCTGTGGTACAGTCACCTCACAGCTGCTTACTTATGTTGCAGCCCTAGTCATCATCGTGTACCCCCACACATGGCAGGCCCCGGTAGCTCACTGCTTCTTCTACCGCTGTCTGGGTGTGTTAATGATGTATATCTGTGGTACAGTCACCTCACAGTTGCTTGTTTGTGTTGCAGCCCTAGTCATCATCGTGTACCCCCACACATGGCAGGCCCCGGTAGCTCACTGCTTCTTGTACCGCTGTCTGGGTGTGTTAATGATGTATATCTGTGATACAGTCACCTCACAGTTGCTTGTTTGTGTTGCAGCCCTAGTCATCATCGTGTACCCCCACACATGGCAGGCCCCGGTAGCTCACTGCTTCTTGTACCGCTGTCTGGGTGTGTTAATGATGTATATCTGTGATACAGTCACCTCACAGTTGCTTGTTTGTGTTGCAGCCCTAGTCATCATCGTGTACCCCCACACATGGCAGGCCCCGGTAGCTCACTGCTTCTTGTACCGCTGTCTGGGTGTGTTAATGATGTATATCTGTGGTACAGTCACCTCACAGTTGCTTGTTTGTGTTGCAGCCCTAGTCATCATCGTGTACCCCCACACATGGCAGGCCCCGGTAGCTCACTGCTTCTTCTACCGCTGTCTGGGTGTGTTAATGATGTATATCTGTGATACAGTCACCTCACAGTTGCTTGTTTGTGTTGCAGCCCTAGTCATCATCGTGTACCCCCACACATGGCAGGCCCCGGTAGCTCACTGCTTCTTCTACCGCTGTCTGGGACTATGTCTGGCACTCGGTCTTCACGGAGCCCTCTGCAACGCCACCAAACTCTACGCCCTGGCTGTGGCGTTGGTATTGGCCGTCGCTCCGTACACGTATCTAGAGACCCGGCTGGAGTCGAAACGTCGATCCAAATCCGACGCATTGTGACCAAAACTTAACATCTGGTGACTACGTTAAAGTAGACTCGCCAAACAAAATTCACGATTCAAAGACTGCTTATTTAATAGTGTTTTTGTGTATGATGGTGATGTGTAGTCGCCGTCACTATATTATGGATAAACGAACTACTTTATGTGAAACCCTAACTATATGGTCAGTTTTGTCCAGTGTTTATTAAACAATTTAAGACACACATTATACATAGACATGTTTTGTCAAAGTGAGATTCTGTTTTCAGTTTAGAATCATGGCTCACTTTTGACCATGAAAAAAATCAAAGCACTTTGAGATTTGTGGTTGTTGCAAGATGATCGTATTAGTCTGATCGAACGTAGAAGTCAAGGGTGTTCTAAGGTTACCAGGTTAGTTAAGCGAGACCAATGTTTTTATATTAAAAAAAAACACACCTCGGCATAACTGTTTTTTGTTTTTATGATCTATGAAAGAAATCATGTTTGGCATGAAGTATAAAACATTTGCTATTTTACGAGATATTTTAAGTATTCTTTTGTAATGACACCCGTAAAGAATTATTTTAAAACGGAGTGTTGGTTTTTCTTGTAAGCTAGAGTGGTGAAAATGCGTGTCATGTTAGGAACGACACTGTTTTATTTGCTCAAATAGTAACATGTAGAACAATAAGATGCTATGACGTGTGCTGGTCACATGATGCAAATAGGTGGATCTCAAATAAATGTTTCTTTATTACAAATTGTTAGTTTGGAAAAGAAGGGTTAAATAGGTTATTCGTAGTGTAAGTGTATGAAATGTATATATCGTATGATGTATATTATAACGAATGTTAAAAGTATGTTTATGGAATTGTAAGTTGTTAACTAAATATCTGTAACTCGCTAATGGGAATGCCATTGTGTTAGGTCACAGAAAAAAGTCATATTTTAACTAGCATGCATCCAAATAATATATATTGAATAGTGTAATACATCTAAAATTGAAGGAGATAAAATTGTGTAACTAACTAATATTAAACAATGTTATTTATACAAGAAAATTAGAAATGATAACACGTTTGTTAAACCTTTGCAGGGTTAAATTATGCAATCAGTATTTAAAAATGTCGTAACACTAAATATTAAAAAGGTTAAGACTAAGAGCTTATGTTCTAGGCTTGAAATTCTCAACAGAACACTGACAAGCGAAACAAAGTTTTACTTTCCGTAAAGTCATCTTTTATGATGAATTGTTCTGAACGCAACTCTGCAAGTAAAGCCATCCGTATTGGGTTTCTTTCATCAAACAGTTACATTTACTTTTGCTTTATCTTATATTTTATTGACTTTGTGTTGTTAGTTTGAAAGATTTGGTATATTCATCGTTCAGTTACAAGATACATCGGGTGTCAGATGTTTGCCTGACGTCTGCAGGTACCTCAATCGTTCAGATACGGGCACGGCTATATAGTACTGTAGTCTGTATACCATACATGTCGCAATATGATGTTCACAGGCAATTGTTTCTAATGAAACCGTTGCGAGTGTAGATATTAAATGTTTGGGTGTCGATAGCCGATAGTCGACCATGGGTTCGACTCTTACAGTTGGAGTGGGGCTGCATTATCCGAGTGTATTACGATTGACTGACACTCGACTTAAATTCATTACTCAAGTAGCTGTGACTCATTAAATGATCATTTGACAAATATAATGCGAAGAGCATGTCTCTTATCATCAATGTTATTTTCAATAGAGTCTGAACAAATATAATGCTAAAAGATGTTTAGATAATATGATAACCAAAGATAATTTGTAAATCTAATAGAAAAGCCGAGCGAATTCTGTCCACAAAAACGACTTTGATAACTATAGTCATGAAACAATGAACCCATGTTTTAGAAAAGAAATACAACAATACAATCATCATCTAAAGGAAATGAATTTATCATATCGATAGTACAATTCTTTGAAACAAAACAAAAATAAAAACATTGTACCCAATAGTATTTGATGTAACCCATGCATTTCTCAGGTGTCGCCTTATTATAACAATGATTATTTATAAACAATATATGTTGGCATAACAATGTCAAATTGATGTAAAGTTTGATAAAACTGTAGTTTGCTCATTTTTTGTGGATCTAGACTACATATTTTAGAATATGGCAGCAGTTAAAATAAAATGCCTAATATCTAATATCTGTTGGTAAATATTGTAAAATATTAAAGCGATGTTTTCGAGCAACTGCTATGTATTATTTAAACCTACAAGAGATATGATTACTGTGTGTTGCACAGAGATGTGGATAAAAGACGACCTCATTCCTTTTCCCGCCTCAAAGATATGTTTCATGTAAAATAATAATAATAATAATAATAATAATAATAAAAAGAATAGAGTATAAAAATAATAATAATAATAATAATAATAATAATAATAATAATAATAATAATTATTATTATTATTAACTCGTCAACTAAGCCATATTACGTCGGAGTATGTTGGAGAAAAATGACAAGTAGGAAGAAAAGTATATTAACTGACTGATAATTTGTTGTTTAACAACGTAATCGAAAAATATAGCTTTATATGGTACCGTTTGGAAAGGGGAAACTAGAGGTCCACATTCCGTCGCCTCAGACGATTGCCAAAGTCACCCTGGACAAAATTCTACCCTGGACCCAGAAGGGGAAACAAAATCAATATTATAAATTCAGGAACCTTACCGTATGTTTCAGCATATCGCATCATATGATTCGATTTTTTGGCACAATGTATCGATATATCGAAACATCGATTCAAAAATTGAGCGCCTGTTATTTTCCTCTATTTGTTTTCATCATGACTGTGATTTAACAACAACATTACATAACCTCATGGTTACGTTCTTATGTTAAGGCTAATCTACATTAAAAATTAACAGTAGCGTAATTTAGCACTGTACCGTAACGCTTTCGATGGTGTCCAAATTAGAACTTATAATTTCCTACGTCCACCTATCGGAGTTTACCCGTGTAAATCAAGAACCTAACTAACCTTATTTATTTATCTATTTATTTATTTTTACATTCAGTACTGTTAGCTTACATTACATACAAGGGATATAAGTGAGTATCAAATATCAACAGTACGACGTGATTTTGAATCCACACCGCTGATTGGTTCCATCCTTACTGCTGAGTTACGGTACGGCGCTAAGTATGGACTTTGTGCTACTGCTACTGCCGCAGTAAGCAATGACTTTGGGTTCTCATCAGCCAAGAGTGTCTGAAACCTTAATTTTAATGTTACTGTTACTGCTAACTTTCATTGTGGATGATTTACTCATTTGTACAAATTAGGACTAGGAGCTCTAAACATTTTATTATTTATTTTAGTTTTTAATTTGATCCGATTTTTTACTAGATCGGATCAAGATTGAATCGATTTTCTAAAAAAATCAAATTCGTTGAATCGATTCGATTTAAAAATGGATATATTGTATCCTCATGTATCGATACATCGAAAGCTCAATCTTTTTTGCCCATCTCTATGTTTAAGCCGCTTGACCTTGCAAGTCGCATCCATCCATGTTTCTCGCGCGATGACCAATCAGCATTTAGCTTAACTCTTACCGCACGACGTAAAACGCTGTAATTGGATGCCGCGCGGCCAGAGACGTGGACGTTGTTGGTGGTGGTGCCGGGTGTTAGCACCGCGCGGCAAGAGACGTGGACGTTGTTGGTGGTGGCGCCGGGTTATAGTGCCGTGCGGCAAGAGACGTGGGGTGCCGGGTTATAGCGCCGCGCGGCAAGAGACGTGGACGTTGTTGGTGGTGGTGCCGGGTTGTAGCACCGCGCGGCAAGAGACGTGGACGTTGTTGGTGGTGGTGCCAGGTAGAAGCGCCGCGCGGCCAGAGACGTGGACGTTGTTGGTGGTGGTGCCGGGTGTTAGCACCGCGCGGCAAGAGACGTGGACGTTGTTGGTGGTGGTGCCGGGTGTTAGCACCGCGCGGCAAGAGACGTGGACGTTGTTGGTGGTGGTGCCGGGTATTAGCACCGCGCGGCAAGAGACGTGGACGTTGTTGGTGGTGGTGCCGGGTATTAGCACCGCGCGGCAAGAGACGTGGACGTTGTTGGTGGTGGTGCCGGGTAGAAGCGCCGCGCGGCCAGAGACGTGGACGTTGTTGGTGGTGGTGCCGGGTGTTAGCACCGCGCGGCAAGAGACGTGGACGTTGTTGGTGGTGGTGCCGGGTGTTAGCACCGCGCGGCAAGAGACGTGGACGTTGTTGGTGGTGGTGCCGGGTAGTAGCGCCGCGCGTCAAGAGACGTGGACGTTGTTGGTGGTGGTGCCGGGTAGTAGCGCCGCGCGGCAAGAGACGTGGACGTTGTTGGTGGTGGTGCCGGGTATTAGCGCCGCGCGGCAAGAGACGTGGACGTTGTTGGTGGTGGTGCCGGGTTGTAGCGCCGCGCGGCAAGAGACGTGGACGTTGTTGGTAATGGTGCCGGGTTGTAGCGCCGCGCGGCAAGAGACGTGTACGTTGTTGGTGGTGGTGCCGGGTTGTAGCGCCGCGCGGCAAGATACGTGTACGTTGTTGGTGGTGGTGCCGGGTTGTAGCGCCGCGCGGCAAGATACGTGGACGTTGTTGGTGGTGGTGCCGGGTTGTAGCGCCACGCGGCAAGATACGTGGACGTTGTTGGTGGTGGTGCCGGGTTGTAGCGCCACGCGGCATGATACGTGGACGTTGTTGGTGGTGGTGCCGGGTTGTAGCGCCGCGTGGCAAGATATGTGGACGTTGTTGGTGGTGGTGCCGGGTTGTAGCGCCGCGCGGCAAGAGACGTGGACGTTGTTGATGGTGGTGCCGGGTTGTAGCGCCGCGCGGCAAGAGACGTGGACGTTGTTGGTGGTAGTGCCGGGTTGTAGCGCCACGCGGCAAGAGACGTGGACGTTGTTGGTGGTGGTGCCGGGTTGTAGCGCCGCGCGGCAAGAGACGTGGACGTTGTTGGTGGGGGTGCCGGGTTGTAGCGCCGCGCGGCAAGAGACGTGGACGTTGTTGATGGTGGTGCCGGGTTGTAGCGCCGCGCGGCAAGAGACGTGGACGTTGTTGGTGGTAGTGCCGGGTTGTAGCGCCACGCGGCAAGAGACGTGGACGTTGTTGGTGGTGGTGCCGGGTTGTAGCGCCGCGCGGCAAGATACGTGGACGTTGTTGGTGGTGGTGCCGGGTTGTAGCGCCGCGCGACAAGATACGTGGACGTTGTTGGTGGTGGTGCCGGGTTGTTGCACCGCGCGGCAAGATACGTGGACGTTGTTGGTGGGGGTGCCGGGTTGTAGCGCCGCGCGGCAAGATACGTGGACGTTGTTGGTGGTGGTGCCGGGTTGTAGCGCCGCGCGGCAAGATACGTGGACGTTGTTGGTGGGGGTGCCGGGTTGTTGCCGCGTCAAGTAATCTTAACGTCTAAAGAGGAAAATCTCCTGACACAGTTATTGTGCAAGTAACATTTTTGGAATCAAACGACTATTTATTTATTTATTTATTTACATCTTCATTTATTTTCTTTATTTATTTATTTATTTGATCTGATTTACAAAGAAGGAAATAAATATAATTTTACATACAAATTATAATGACAAATCATAATATGACAATAATCAAGCGAGCGTCTCCATTAGACTTCTATGGCACTTCGTTCTGTTTAAAAAAAAATTATATATATATATGTCTGCCGATAGCGGTCGAACGGTAAGTCCGATCAACTTGAAATTTGGACCATCCACAAGCCTTGGTGTAAATTTAAGGTGTATAGTTTTGTGGCAAAATCGTATGAAAAGTTGTAAAGTTACACCATAGTTACTAGAACATATTTTTCTGAAGCAAAACTGTGAGGAGGCCATATTTTTAAAGAGATTTTTCCGGTCACGAATATGTTCATCTTATGGCGATCTGATAAGTATTGGCAAAGTTACACAAAAGTTACTCGAAAATATTTTTCTGAAACACAGTATCAGCAAAATGTGAGGTGGCTATATTAGCTATAGTAAATTTTTGTGCTGTCAAGAAATATACTAATTTAAACGAGATCTGATATGAATTAGAGGCAGAAATTACATTTCTATTGCTCTCAATAAGTGTTAGTAGTGGTGGCGGACTGTGTTGAAAACACTAGCCGAAATGACAACGAAAATTCTTAGCAACGCAAATTGCAAGACATTCAACAATGTCGGAAAGTATAATAGCTATGGAAATTAGAAAAATACTTGAAATGCGCATTCTTGAATTGTTGATAATTGTGTGATAACGAGAGGTGAGTAGCCTTGGGTCAAACCAAAACGTTACTCACGTGTGCTGACTAGAAGTGATGAGTAACTGAGGTAATAAGTTTTGAGCTTTTAAGATGGACGAATGTTCAGTCAGAAATTATCAACACAAAGGCATGCCAAGATCAGGAATTAGGGTTGATTGGCAGGTGGAAAATTAAACACAATAGCCACAATAGCCGGCTATTGCCGCTCTGCTTCTGAAAGTGGAAAATAGTTTAGAATAAAAAGTAATTTTGGGTTGGGTTTCTGGGTACAGTAAATCAATTTGGATTTTATGTAACAACTATATTTATTCATTTACTTATTGTCTAATACCAATTAGGCATTTCACAATTATTTTACAATAAACAATTTATATAAAATAAAACAGACAGAATAATTTATGCATAATTTACTGTCAAATGCCACATACATCGTACAGCTTTCCCTCAAACAGTATACATTTAATACACTTCTTAATTTTCAGGCGAAAAATTACTATGATTAGCAACACAGCAACTGTGAAATTCGGAAAATACGAGAGCATATGGATTTTTGTTCCAGCTCCCCTGTTATTCCGTGCAAATGCAGCAATTGATGTACAGTACATCTTATTCTTAACGCATGGTTAACAATGCAAACACCTACTATATCGAAAACCACAATATTATCAATGGAATTACATTTTTATGATGGTAACATTTCCTGTTGGAAAGGTGAAAGCTAAATAAATAAAATAAATAAATAAATTCACATTTAGAGTCTACCCACTCAGTAATTAAACTGATTTGCAGTGGGGGACTTTACTTTTTTTATTTTCGGTTGATGCAATAACTTTTATGGCCTAAAACGCGATTTTAAGACGCGACGCTTTTCGGTGCTATAGAATCTTGTGGCCCCTATAGAGCTATTTATTTATTTATTTATTTATTTATTTATTTATTTATTTATTTATTTATTTATTTATTTATTTATTTATTTATTTATTTATTTATTTATTTATTTATTTACCCATTCCATTTGCGTGCATTGCTAAAATTAGCACATAATTGTTTAAAACATACAAGCACAATTTAAAACCATAATAATATTATGCTTGTAAGGTACTATGGCTACAGAATGCACTAACCATGTGAATTTGCAATTCAATTTAATTTTCTACCAAAAATCTCACTTTCTCCCGAATGCCCAATTATTGAATCGGGGAAATATTAAGACGCTACATGATCTCGTTGATCACTTCACACTTCTGAATCTGATAATTCTGCAGTGTGCCAGGGAAATAATTAGTTTGTGCTCTTTGGCGTTCCAGCTGGTCTCTACAATGTTTTGTTTGGTATAATGGCATGAACACATTTTTATCAATAACATTACAGCTCAAAGAGATTTGTTATAGAAAAAAAAAACAGCCAAATTCATTCAAAACTAGGAAAACAATGGTAAAATGTGTACATATTTAGTTTTGAAAATAAGTAAATATTTGCTACTAACTTTTTATGGTAGAGAAATTGGAATTTGATTTGGGAGCTGAGCAACCTAAGCTCTTACATATTGTATGCTTACCACAATACAAATAAACAAAACATGCTCAGACAGGGAACATGAATAAAGTTGAAGTGTACATAATTGTATGACAGTAAATTTTGTAAATTTTTAAAACAGCAAAGGTTGATGTGAATCATGAATACTTCATGTCTTCGATGAAAAGTACGGTATTGAGAAAGTGGTAATATACGACTACTAATCACAGACTCTTAGTAAATATCAACCAAACACTTATCGCTTTTAGTTCACGTGACAAACAGACTGAACTTGTTTACGGTTTCTGTCGGGTGAAATATAAATCACAGATTACATAGTACTGTAGCTGTTTCCTTGACCAGCTAGTAGATAAGAGAAAATGTTCAAAAACATATCATATTTCATGTTCATTGATTTTCATTTTTAACAGTGTAAAAAGAATTTTTGATGTCAGTCATATTCCCTATGATGAATTATGAACAGTCAAAACAAAGTAGCATAAACAAAGTTACAAATTCATTATTATTAGTTACTAAACACAAAGACATAATAAAGATACACATTACATTCAAGAGATACCAGCTCTATGCACACCTTTGTATTCCAACTGTTAAGTAAAATTGACTAGGTTGCATTCAATTCAATAACACAATTTCGATTGAATGCACCAGAAAACTAATTGTGAAACGCAATAATATGTTTGACGTGAGGAGTTAACCATAACTGCCGGACTGGGTGTTGCTGAACTTTATTGAACTTGTTGCTGAGACCAGTCAAATTTATGACTCATCATACTGTTACAGTTATCAATAATTAACACAAATAAATGGGGGAAAATAAACTTAGCACATACATAATATGACTGTGTTGTACCACATGGTAAATAAGGGCATAGTTGTTCTGGGATTTTTAAGGATTAATATCAAATTAAATTTAAATCCCACGACAAGTCAACCACGTGTAAACTTGTTTTCACTACTTTGTATTCATGCGACACTGACTACGTATATCACGCAAGTTTAACGCGCTTGGGATGAAGGCGCCTTGCTTTTAATCGGTAGCCGAGTGAGGAATCTGCTCCGTATATCACGTCAATCTGAAGCGCCCTCATCTAAACCGGCTGCGAATTCAGCCAATCACAACACAGGCCGTGCATCGCGGAGCCGCTTTGACGTGTATATCACTTAAATCAAAGTGAATTCTAACCTCCAACTCGCTTGCCCAAGCGAGTTGGATCGCCGCCGCCTTGAGGTAAATTCGACGTGTATACCACACTCTGCAACCGATTGGAACCAAGGCGCCTTCATCCTAGGCGCCTTAAACTTGCGTGATATACGTAGTCATTTATTGGACCAAGTGAGGGTCACTAGTAGAGCACTGTGTGACAACATTTGGAAACACCATACACCAGTAATAGCTCAGAGATAAGATGGAATAGTGTTTGGGTACGGTATGCCAAAACTGTATTTACAGCCAATTTAATTAAAAGACTACACACAAAAATGCTTTGTATGTGAATAAATATTAATTGTAGGCCTTTTGAGAGAAGAATGATTTAAGTTAATCGCAATTTTTAAAATTTGCAAGTCCGAAAATGTATCTTTTTTTCAGGATTTAATGTTATTATTCTTGCACACATATTTTGAAATAAATTATAATATGAATAATAAAATAATATGAATACCGGTCTATCAAATCTTCAATTTACCCTACAAGAGAAACGATTTCAACTTGCAATCAAACTTTTCTTTGGAAATGCTATTTCTAATACATAATGTGAAAAACCTAAATTTAGAGAAGAGATATTTTTTGCATACACACAAGTTGCTTCGAGGTGGCATTTATTTAATGACTTCAACTAAATCATGTATATTTAATATTTATCTTTTTTGAATGTTTGCCTTAATAGTTATTACCTGACTTTCATGTTCTCAACACCATTGAAAACAAGTGCAGTAGTTTTTTGCTTCAAATTTCAAAATGAAGCAAATATCCACAAGTGTCATTGAAATACATATCTTTCTGCCTTTGATGCTCAAATCATGAGAAGGTAAAACCACAGCCCAGGTGTATTATCAAATCAAAAATGCAATTCATAGGTTGCACGTACGTCACATCTGTGCGCGTGGCGGCCACATTTGTGATCAAACTTTGACGTTGCCATGGAAAAACAATTGAAGGCTGTTGTGGTAAAACACATACATTCATAGTTCTTTAAAATTCAGTTTGTTTTTGAGATAAAATTGGTATTTGTGTAAATATTTTATTTGTTCATTACTAATGTTTACTTTTTAAGTTCTAAATTAGGCTTATTTATTAAATTTCAATAGTATTTGCAAATGATCTAGGATTGGTCCGCATCAATTGTGTCGCAATCATGGCTGCTGTGACGTCACGTGGGAACTATGAATAGCACATCACCAACTTAGAAGCAACTTTTCACAATTCTTCTGCTCAATATTATTACGTAGACCATTTACGATATACCTCATCAGTCACTAGTGCATGGATTGAGCTATTTTAAGTGGTACACTAACACTCCTGTTGAGATGGTCATTAGCTTACAATATAAGCAACAAGCATATAACATTCTAGTTCTCGTATCGTTCCAGTTTTCAGAGGCAGGGGGACAGTCCGCATGAAGTCATCTATCAACAATGCCACATAAAATCCAAGATGTGGTTCCGTAAGCACTACAGCTTGCATGACCAGTATTTCTAATGTAGAATGTATTTATATTATAATACGTAGGGTTGTTATGTTCTTTATTAAATGCATAATTGGTAATACAAAAATAATGAACCTACTTATAATTATATTACAAATATGTATTCAGCATGCAGTGTGTAGTGCTTTCTAAAGCACATCTCGCTACATTCTCTCTTGTTCGATTCTCATAGCATTCTTGAGATATGAGTCGTAATGTGGTTTTAGTAGGCAACTGCAACCATCCATCCACCTCAGCCAATAACAACAAGGTCACAATTTTGTTTCCCTTTACAATGGTTCCACATTATAGGCCGACATATATTACACGTGAAATCCAATTGGTTTTAAATTATGTAAACATAATTCAAGTTTAGTCAAAAAGGTTGGCAGTCAAACAAAAGATTTAACAGAAACAATAATATAATATGTGAACCTTAAGGTTTGGCTGAATATAGTGGCAGTTTTGAAAGCATCACTATAGCATCCATTCTTAGGAACATCAGAAAATAAATAAGTGTATACCTAAAATAATATAGGTTAATGCCTTTTCCGTTCAATGGTGTATTAAGAGCACCTCTACGTCAAAAACCGCCGAAAATCTTAATTTTTTAATTATATCTCAAGAATGCTACTTGAAATCGAAAATCTGAGTCAACAGCGCACTGTGTTTTGTTAAGCCTTATAGACTGAATGAAATATTATAATCTGTAGCATAAATATTTTAATTATTAAATTATTACAGTATTGTAGTAATAAAATTAAGAACTAAAACTAAATAAAAACCACACTGATCATAATTTTAGAGCATTCAGTATGCAGGGCTTACCAAACCACAGTGCGCTGTTGATTCAGATTTTCGATTTTCGAAGTCCATTCTTGACATAAAATAAAAATTTAAACATACAAATTTGGTGCAGTTTTTGACGTAGAGGTGCCCTTCACTCTTAAAACTGATCCATGTTGCCGTAACGTTTTTAACGAAATAAAATCAGTTGCTATCACAGTATTGAGATTCGTCAAGCCAAGTTCAATGCTAGATTTGAAAGATACGTACTACTATCTCGCATAGACCTCTTTGATACTACGCTAGTGGTACCTCTAATTAAGGAAAGTTTGTTTAAGATTCCACAGGTTCTGTATAACCCACGTCATACCCACATACACACACACATAATCGATCTCCATTTCCACACTTAGTACAGTTCTTAAAAGTGAAACAATTTGACAACAATTAAAATAACATACTCAGAGGTTGATAAAGTTTTTAAGTAGTCATCGATGATAACGAGTATTCACGATATTGATTGATAAGCAATAAAATACTGATAATGAGTGTGATCATCAAGTGAAGTAGTACGTATAACACTACCACTACATATTTGTATCTATCATATTATGAGGTGGGTACTTCAGCTATAAACTATTGTAAACATGTACAATGTACTATATATATATATTGAAATAACATTTTCCTTTGAACTGAGTGCCAATGATTATTTATTACTGGCCAAACTGTGTATACTGAATAACAAAGTTTAAAGTGATTGCAATGTTACTATGGACTACCCTACCAGTATAGTTATGTATTTTCTACCCACTATCGTTTACCAAAATCCCCACTAAATGATTATCAGAAAGAATATTGTCTACACTTAAAGCATTTAATTTCTATTAGCCTAATTTTTTTTATTTTTAAACTGCTTTTTTGCAGAAACCTGTCCAACTATAATAATATAATTGACTTAGTTAATTTTACAGTGTAAGTTTAGACGACAGTAACAACATTATATAAATGACTAGTTCACACCATCTTAGGTAATATAATTTTGTTTAAGTGCACACTAAAAAAACTTTACTACGTTGCCAGAGAGTAACCACACCCCTTCAAGATATTGTAAAAGTAAAGTAACAAAACAGTAGTAAAGCAAAAATACTGACTGCAGTCTACAAAATTCACCTTAAGCACAGCATTTTAAATGATAGTAATTAATAATATTACCATACTATAGAAATCTATGAACTGCAAGTAAGAAAATAAAGAAGATATATGTACCGAAGTCGTAGAAATTGTGGGTTACACTTGACCTGAACACCTCAAACAAACTTACCAATGCTTTAAATTGTATTTCAATTTTTAACATTGTAATGTTTGGTTGCATTTTCTTATTTAAATAGGGTACTCACAAAGGTTGTTGGAACCACTGTGCCAATAAATACAATTCCATACTCCTAAATAACATAGGCTAGTATCAGTGAAATAATACCTTGGGTAGAAATAACACTCTAAAAGGTACAACTTCCTAAATTGAAAGAAAACAAACTTAAAATGTACAAATATCAAGGTTTACAAGACCTACTTACTGACCTAGTATTTCTACCCCAACATGTCACAGCTAACCTTTGAACACTAGCACTCACTTTCACAAAGTCTAACTAATAATAGTATATGAACATATCATAGGTGAAACACTAACAATGCAATAATACTAATATAGTATGAATACTGATACAAATCAAATACAATAACGAAATACATGTCTAGTTTTACTTCTACCCACGGCAAGAACCACTGAACGTTAGTTAATCATATTCATACGTCTTCAACAATGTATCATTCATCGTGTTTGTCTTTAAAACCAGTCTGTCACATTTCCTTCAAATACTGTTATAATTATACAATAAACGGAGCTCCAAAACAACATTCTTATAACATTAAACCCTCATTTCCAAGATAATAACAAATACATACAGCATTATATGTGTACAGAGTTACATAGACACACATACACACACTGTATTATGATACTAATTCTGTAATTCATTAAATTCTAGTTCTAGTACATTTTTAACGCAGTCAGAATATGTTCTCTGCGTGGGGAACAGATTCATCAGACACGCACGCGTAGGAGCCGTCCATAGGATCAGTAACTCTGTAGTCGGGCGGCTTTACACAGGCGTACAAATAGTGACAATGGAGATACTAGAGTACGGTCCACGTTAAAAGAGGGGATTAAATGCTGCCATTATTTACCCTTTGCATTCCAATTCTTTTGTGTAATATAATATTACGTATAAGCAGAGGCTTTGCTCGCTCGTAAGAACCACATTTTGGACCGAATTAGCTGGGCACCACAATGGGGAATTTTAGATTTTAAAACATAATTTTTGTTTGAAATTTTTGAATGTCATCTAACTGCAGGACTTTTGATACCAAGCCTCTCTACTCTCTTGACATAGGATCGGAAAGGCTATAGCATGATAAGTAAGCCATTCAAAGCACTTTGAGGCAGAATATGTCTTCTCTTGGGCCATAAACAAACCAATTCATTTGAACAACACTTAAGAGTTGAACTGCTGATGCAATTATTTCTATTGTCAAATGATTAGAAGTACATGTTACAGTACAACACACAAAGGCATCATCACATCCAACCGTTGAAAAGTGATGGGATGTGATGGATGAGTACACTGCACACTGCGAACGGCTCCTCTACACCACGACAGTTACGCATCAAGTCCCCGTTACACTACGTGGACAAGAAAAGGGCTGACAACATGCCACACAAACATTGTAACATACTTGTGGACACATTTCATTCATGCACTGCATTCTTATATTTTATATACATTCAATACAATTATCCACCACATTCCTTATGTATAACGTCCGCTGACACATTCCAAAACAGCTTCCCTTTCACACCACAAATACTATATAGTATTTTATATATATTAATGTATTTATGTATTGTTTGTTCATAAATGGTAATGATGCCAATCAATATTCAATTAGCAAAAACTACAATACTGGACTCAAAATAGGTGCGGAACCTATCGTAAAAAAAACAAAACTGAAACGAGAATGCGAATACGAATGGACGCTCAAAATGTAGGCCTGTATAAATAATACTATCTGCAGCGAGAACTTGATTAACAAAGCTGCTACATAATCTAACAGCTTGCTTTAGCTCATACAACTACATAGTACATAAATACATTTAATTAATAATTTCTTTGGTTTGACGCCGACGGTAATATTATATTTATAAAGAGTAAGCATAATTTGATTCTTACATAATTTGCTCAATATACATGCAAGCATTACGACCGAGTATAACAATAAATATTAATAAAATAGGAGTGCATCGCTTTGCTTGATTATAAAATAAATTACCATAGCTGTATTATTGAAGTATCAAATGGTGCCAGAACCATATATCACTGGATAACCTATGAGGCTATGTGTAGGATGTGTGAACTATTTTAACAATTTTCATAAGACAAAGACACACAACCGTACAATAATCAGATCCTTTGCCAAGCTGAGAGCAACAACACATCTAATAGTAAATAATATCGCTTTTTCAATGTTTAGCATAAATCTTTATCACAGTAACACTTATGAATTGAGATAGTAATAGAAGGAAGGAACATCTAGACACTTTAATGAATAACTGTACAACTTCGAACGTGTAACGGAACAGGCTGAATGTATCACACCGTACTGAAAAAAGCTCAAGGCATCGACAAATCGTCAACAGTTTGAAGAAGAATCTGTTATTTCAAAATTTTCTCCAAAGTATTACCAACGTCGTTGACGTACGATTTTGTCCAAACTACCCACCATGCCCTGCTCGACCCGTGTGGGTGTACCGATACAATTTAACAAGATTTACATGTCAATTACCATCAATAGTACAGATTGGGAATGGTTACAGAAGCTTGATAAGTAGATACATGTTGTAACACTGTCCACTTGATTTCAACAGCTTGGGTTACATTTTAATCGGTATATTTTATTGAAGCATTGTAAATGCATTGGGAGCACTTTTTGAAATAAAATACAATAAGCTGTGAGAAATCAGAAATACCATATTGTTTCAGTGTGTTTGAACATGAATCTAGAATCCGATTAAAGGGAGATACATACTAGGTATCATGATAGCCTCCTCTAAGGTGTTTTTTGTATCGGGTTTTCCCGACATCCACCCACTTCAATTGCATTCTTAGACAAATTTGAAATATATTATATATACGACAGAATGTTAACTGGCAAGAGAGATAACTGTACCCAAAAGTAATTTCAAATATCAAGATTTAACTAGTAGTACTATACTGTTTTATAAAAGGATGCGTTATGATAAATAAATTCATATCGATAATCGCATTTTCCCCCCACAATAATATCCCCACACGATAATATCGTGAGCATATCATAATATTGCGATACAATATTATCGCGATAATATCGAGAAATCAGATGGTTCCAAAGTCGGACACTCTTTAAGTTATTGATATGATGTTATTGTTACCATTTGAAATTATTGGAAGCTAATAAGTAATAATAGACCTACATCAACGCTCGCAAGGTCAATGAAGACTGCTACGAGGTACATACCAATAGAAATAATCAAATAACCACTGCACTAAGTTGTAAACGACAACAATAACATGGCTTACTAACAACTTATCATGATGCTGGGTGCAAACCATCGCGATATGGCGTCGCATATCGTATCGTATCGATATACGGAGTTCTCGATACATATCGATATACGATTATCATCCGCATCATTAGTTTTATACATAGGCCTACACTGTATACAATACATGGCAACTTTCATTTCAGCTATTGCCTGTATTGGGTAGATCCACCAACCTCAAAACATGGAACTTATCTTGTTTTGTACTCTTTGGTCAGTATTTCAGCTAGAGTAGGTATTAATATGAATTTAATTCCATAAGATGCAGATGCCTTATACATCATGGAAGCTTATTAAAGACTGCATCCCAGACGGTGCGAAATGTCAATTAAAAACAATTAAAACCATTAACCCAAATAGAACTTAAAGTACTCGGCCATTCCATACCGTCTATACATGCTAATGATAATATGTTGAAATGACGCTCCTGTGACCATTCCCCGTGGTAAAAATAAATTAGATTGTTAACAATGATCGTAATGAGTAACGATCGTAACGAGGTAAGTTATATTTAGCCCTCGATACTGATAATTTACCCCGCATTTATTCCCAAATCCAACGCATTACCCGAAAGCATTGGAAATCTATTGAAAATTTGGACACGTGCCCACACACAAGTATGCGCGCACACAAGAATTGAGTTGATGCTCTCAGCTGTCTGAATACAGCCCGCTGACCGCGCTCGGGCTTTAATACGAACGACTACTCACGCACGCGGTGCTCACACGGGGGTGTAGTTTCCCTTGGGCTTGTGTAACAGCCGGCCGCTGGTCAGACGCCGGCCCAGTTCCGTCAGCAGTAACCGCTTCTCCTTCTTGATCTTCTTCAAGATGCCCTTGTTCTCTTGCGCTCGCCGTGACAGATACGGCAGCACTTCGTTGATGGGTCCGTAAGGGATGTACTTGTATGCAGAGAAGCCAGACTGACCTGCAGAACATTTGTACCGTATTGAGACATAGTCTACTCACTCAGTAACAAGGACTCATCTTGTGTGGGGGACATTAAATACAAATAAATTTGTATTTATAGTGTCTACCCACTCAGTAACAAGACTGATTTTCAGTGTGGGACTTTATCTAAAGCGACTAAACCAACCCTGTAGGCTCCGAACACCGTCGACGAGTGAGCGATAAACCAATCATAGATCTATATTTCAAATACGAAACATATGAATCAGTGATTGGACAGTGCGAGCACCTGCGGACAGTTGCCAGAATCAACAAGGTTCTTGTTCACTCGAGAGAAGAAGAAGAATGGCAGTAGCCATTCTTCTCTCGAGTGAACAAGACCTCGGTCGAAACGTCTCGTTATATTTGTGTTGTGTTTTTTATGTGTACTTCAAACTCGCAAATCCATCATCTTACACGAAGGTAAGCTGTTGGATCCTTTCCTCACATTATATACCGTTCCAGCCCATTGGCACCTACTTTTATAACCTAATTAGAATAACAACTAATCAGCATAAAAAATGTACTCTTAGGTGTACATACTTAAAAACAATCTGTGGAGGTATTTAGCATGCAAACAATTTGTATCATGGATTCATTCCTGGATAGCAATTAAAAAGGGAAATAGAATACTAGTTATCCCATCTTGTGTCGTAATGAAAATAAGGTAGTGTTTTCCTGGCGAGAACGAGTTTATGTTAGATTGCATTTGTTAAAAGTTCTATTTCAGGCTCAAGTATTGTATCAAGAGGTTCTGTGTCCTCTCCAGATACCGGTACCGATACCGGTAATATTGATGTTGACGGAGACAAAAGGTCATCTATGTACTTGTTTCTGAAGTAAATAACGCGACAGTCGAGGAGTTTTGGGGGACTTTTCATATGAAGTGTTGCGTCGGTATTGCAGTACGGTAAGTTTAATAAACTTTTGATCCAACCATTACTTTGGCTTTAATAAGACCAGACTGGTCAAAATCTTCAGTCACGAAATGTCTAGTACAAACACGTGCGCTGTGGGTTGGAACAAGTTCTCTCTGTGTATTCTATCGCACCACACAGAAAATCTCTTCGGCGATTTGTCTCGGCTAGGAAAAGTATGAAGCGAATCACCACTCCCTGAGTTAGAAGTGTAACCAAACACAGAGCACATTGGCATTTTGAAACTTTGTGTATAACTATGAAAAGTTATTTATAAATTTAAATGATAATGTGTAACTGTCACGCGCTCATCCCCTACTCAGTGCTGGCCGGCTCGGACCGCAGGTAGCAAGGACGCGTGACGTAGGGGCTCGCCACGAAACATCCGGTAAACCACACAGGCAAGGGCTAAGACAAGATCGGAACATGCCATTCTACTAGGATTGCACATATCTACAAGGAAGTGCAAAGTTGAAATGTACAGTTTGGTTCTCCTTTAATAAATGGATTAATTTAAATTTTTTTAGATAGATGAAAGTCAAGTTCCAAAGTTAAAAATACCAGTAAAGTAATAAAGTAACCCTAATAATGTCACCATGATGACATGATAGGCAATATATTATTATGGCAAAAGAACGATAGGCCTATACACCACACAGATATGTGAGCTCGAGCTTTTAGAGCACTGTAGGTAGGCCTACTTACCAAGAGGGAACGTGATGTAATCACACATCCCCAACAACTGCCCGAAACAGATTACTTTGTCCTCCGGTGAGATTCCAATTTCCTTCATCCTGGAAACAAAGAGGAAAACTACAAGAAGTATGTATTCATAGGCTATGGATGCGAGTGCAATATATGAAATAAATTGCAACTAGGCTAATTTAAATGTATATACTAATGCAGGGTTGCCACCAAGTCAATTTTTTTATCCTTGAAAGAAACTAAAACAATCCTGAGAAATCCTTGAAAACAGTTATAATTAGCATAAGCATTTTATAACTGCGAAGGAATGTTACAAATTTTCAGGTTTTATGCCAAAATATGTTATGCCAGCCTGATTTTCGAGAATCTAGTCAAATTATGTGCAGAAACGCATAAGAATCGGAATTTTCTTTGAATATATTTTAACGTTTTACGTACTTTTACTCACCATAACTACCACTTGCGGGAAATGTTATGCAGTCACTTATGTTTATTTTTACTAGTACCTGATGTTCTTTTACTGTCTACATTGCTTTTTTAGCTGAATTTTTTAAAATGTATTAATTTAATGTATTTTTTAAAGACAGTAGAAAATCCTAAGATTTTGCCCAAAATCCTGTTATCCTTGAGACACTCTAAAAATCCTGAGATTAGGATAAAATCCTTGAAAGTGGCAACCCTGTACTAGTGCCAATACAGTAACAATACAAAACAATACCAGGGTATATAGTTTGTGATGTTTAATCTTAAAACTAGGAGTGGGCAATGACATAAGGACGGATTATCGACACCGAGAGGCAAATTTCGATATCGATATTATCGGGGAAAAAAATCCCATTTAGGCCTCCTCCGAGTCAACCCGTATGTCCAACCTTATGCAGTTTGATTTACACATGTACTTTCAAGAAATGTACCACGTGCTTGGTCGATCTTTTCGAGGTACCCCACACAACAAAACCATTTGAGAGCAGGACAAATGGTGTACGTGATTAGTCGTCGTTTGCTTGGGTCGTTCGGCAGGGTGAGCAAGGTGGGGGCGCTGAGAAGAATGCATGAATACAAGAGTGGGCGTTGAATGTGGGCAACCTGGGAGACAAGAACATATTTCTGCATGTTCCAATGCAACAAAAATGTTTACTTTATTTTATTATTTTATAGATTTTCTGATATTTTGATATGTTAACTAACTAACTATACATGTATTATACATAGAGCCCCATGAAAGTGGGTTTATTTTTTCCCAAATTTCGTTAAGTAATCAATGATTTCGGTGATTAGCGGTGTTATTATTTTTACGATACAATTTATGTACGATACAATCTATGAACTACATACACTAGGCGAACTACACGCACTAGGCCTACTACAAACGCTCGCGCAAAGTAAAACATGTAGGCAAAATAAATATTTGTATCCCGCTATGGAAAAATGGTCAAAAATGTATTTAATTTAAAACAAAATTTATTAATTCTAAGAGAACACAACTCTTTGTGTAAGTTTAAGAAAACTGTTTTTTAAAGGGAATTTAAAGGCAGTTTTGCGAGATTTTGTGGTTATTTTGCATAAAACAGGAGATTTTGGTATTTGTGGTGTTATAATGCCGATTTCGCATTTTAATTTTTATATTTTTGGACTCCTCTGTATATTAAATGCCGACACATCAAATAAAGCAATATTCACAAAAACCATATGAATTCACAGTCGCGAATTCTACGGGGCTCTTATTATTTTTTTTTCTTCTTATGCGATGATGACTTTTCAGCCATTCATTTTTCTTGCTATCCAATACAAATGAGCTTCTTGATCTGGCCTGCTCTGGTTGTCAGGCAGGGAGTCGATATATACAACTAGAATAAGAATATGCCCACACACAAGCATCTGCTCAAAAAGGCATTATGGCGCGTTCCCATGGCCGTGAAAATATACGCGCTGCAACGGTTGACGCTGAGCGTTATAATCTGTGGCAGTTGCCATGCCGCGGATTCATCGCCGCAACGCGCAAGGGGTTTGATTGTCATTTGAAACATTTAAAAATGGCACATGAAAAAGTGGCGTATGATACCAAGACATAAAAATCTTGCATAGGCCTCGACAATTAAACTAGAATTAATTAACGTTAATAATTGAGAGGAAAAGTGTAGGCCTGGGTTAGGAGCATTGCCAGGGCTAGGCCTAGCTAAAATAGATAGTTACACTAATAATTATTTGTCTGTGTCTAGGCCTGCCATAAAACTCTGCTTTTATGGGAGACCGTATGACAGCAGCGCTGCGAGCGTTCCTGTTCACACAAATGTCAGTATGCCACACAACAAATGATGTCGTGTAAATACAGATGGCTGTGGGATGGCTTAACCTTACCCGCGCGCGAAGAGTGTGGCAGACTGTGTAATTCCATCAACTATTGTAGGCCTACTAGGTTTCACTTGATTTTTTGGATTCTTCAGCTGATTGTTATTTTAATGACATAATGCTTACTAAGTATTAAGTTAAAGGTGCTTAAGTATGTCCATAATCAAAATTACTGTAAATCAGGGTTGCCACCAAGTAATTTTTTAAATCCTCTGAAGATATCCAAAAAATCCTCAAAAATCCTCCAAAACACATTTATTCTGCTGTTACTTAGCATTATTATAAACTGTGAAAGAATAAAAAAAATTTTTAGGTTATGTTTATTTTTAGGTTATGTATTATGCCAGATGATCTTTAAGAATTTACCTCTCCTTTATAATTTATATACAAATAAATAAATAATAAATTAATGTGTATATATATATATATAGGCAAATAACAGCATAGACTCATATTATAAAAAGTCAGTTGTCACGTCACGCACGGGCTCACGCTCACGGTTCTGTTCTGCTTGTTATCAACGAGGCACGGGCAACGCGCTCTATCGTACATTAAAAGAACACACACGTTCTGCAAAGTTGACAATAGAGGACGCTATTTACTACTAGACCAATCACAACGCTTTAGGTACCCCATTGGCTGTCTCCCACACAAGCTCCACCCTCTGCTTGCTAGTATAGCAAGACAACTTACAAAAACACAGTTGAAATCTCGATGTTTCACACGTGTTTTGAGACATCGTGTCTATGCTGCGGGTTTAAGTGTAGATCGTCCAACTTTACTTTTTACGTTATTAAATCGTTCTTTATGGCGGAATTTTCAAATTATTGTAAATTTCAGGGTATTTACAATAATGGTAGAAAATCCGCCAATTTGGCCGTTAATCCTCATGTCCGCGAGGCACCCTAAAAATCCGCAAAAGAGGATAAAATCCGCAAAAACGGCAACCCTGCAGTGTAAATAGTGTATTAGGCATATCAGATTTGGAGCACTTAACTGTAGTTGAATTCGATATAATAGGTAAACTGAACGTCATCGCTCACAGCGCACTCTACCTCATATGTCATATGGTCTCCCATAGTCCGGGTGTATGTTGGTGTTTAACTTAGTAACACAAAACTAGCCCACAATTTGTATGGAACTATGTTGTAATTGCAATGCAGAGTCGAGTTAAGTATGTGATTTGTTTATGGTTGCTATGGAGTTTGTTCTACTTATGGAAAATAGCATGTAATAAAACAATTCCATAGCAACAAATCCTTCATACTTAATTTGACAGTTGTCTGTGCAGACTCCAGACGGGACATGATCAACTTAGAAAGCACCTATTTGAGATGAGTATCACTGACAGCGGCACTTGCAGTGTCTGTGGGTGCATGATCGACTTAGAAAGCACCTATAGGCCTATGAGATAGGTATCAATGACAGTGGCACTAGCAGTGTCTGTGGGGGCAAAGAACAAAATAGGGGGCACCTCATGAAACGTCCAAGTCTTGAAGACGAAATAGATTCCTCACCACCTGCAATGAACTACGAGGAGAAAAGAGTCCTATGCAAGATGGTCTCATAAGCCCAAAATGTGCGCATATGAAAAAATGCTAAAATATGTGCGCACGTACTTCTCCAACGCAAATCTGACGGTGTCCTCGTTGTGGCTAGCGACCATGATACCAATCTTCTTCTCTTCACCACGGTCCATCAGGTCCTTTATTCTCCTCAGACACTCGGTGAGTGTGCGGTAGTACATCTCACTGGTGGCTTCGAACGAGGGGTTGGTAGGGTCGGGGTAGCCCATGGCGGCGGCCCGTGCCCGCTCCTGGTGGAGACAATAAGAAACACGTAACAACACTGCACAAGGGGTTTTGATTTGATATATCAACTCATTTGGAATTGAAGCGAACATTACTGTTGTGCTGATTTTTGTAAATGTTTTTTAACGAATTGTTTGTGAAAACCAATGATATGTTAATAGTAAATACCCAGGCAATAGGTGATAGCTCTAGGCCTACACACGATGAGTAGTGTGTCAGACAATATGACGATGAAGCAAACATACACTTGTCTTTTGTGGAATCTAATCCATCTTGCAAATGTTTATTTATTTATTTTTTGTTTTGTTATGTCTGAAGTATGTCCAACAATGAAGTCAGGTAGGGGATTTTATATTTGCCAAAATCAATTAAGAAACATTGGTGAGGTGTCAGCACTTGTAAGATTATAGTTGTGAAACTTGGTTAACACACCTGTTCTAGGTAGGCCCCCCTCACGAGTTTGGCTCCGAAATAGAAGCCCTGTCGTTTGGCCTGCTCAAGGTCGGTAGTACACTCGTTGTATGTGTCCTTGAGGTAGCACTGGTACGTGTTGAAGATGATGGCGCGCTCCTTGTTGTATTTACGCATCATCTCCAGGGTGATGCGCGAGATTGCTGGCTGGAAGTACGTCTGCTCTGCGTCGATCATGATGCGCACGTTCATCTCTTTGGCCGTCTGCCGACAAACAAAGCAATCAAAACCACTTTTCATCTACTTTGGTCACGTTTCATTTAATCGGGAGGTGTTAAATCTCTGGGCCTGGATTCGCTAGAGGTTCCAAGTCTATTCTAGTCTTAACTGTAAGATCAGCCTATTTTGGTCCTCATGTGAATGCAGCCAGGTTCATATCTGAGAAATTTTCAAAACAAATTATCGGAATGTTCATTGTGTCTTTGTTCCCACCAGGCCTAAGTTACTTCTTATGTGGCTTCACAAGTAGGGTTGCCATATTTCAAACCAAGCTGGAGGGACACACCTTTCCAGGCAAAAAAGAAGCTTTCAAACAATAGCGCCACAAACGAAATAAAAAAAAATTGAGCATTTAGAGTGTGTTCTGAGCATCTCAGAAAAAAACATCGGACTATGCAATACCGAAACACTGCCGTTTTTGTAGTGCGAGAACCAGAAAACCATCGAAAAGAATTAGAATGCTGACTAGAATTATTTAAGATTTGCTTGGGGCTTTGGAAGGTAACAACTGTTAGCTATAACTAAGCACGTTTTGGACTGCAGATATCTGATATTGTAAATTAGAAATTGGCACGTCGTAATATTTTTTTACAAACGCGACAATTGTGTGCCGCTTGGTGTATTGGCGGGACGCGGACTTAAAATTGAATATCGGGACTGTCCCATCGAAAGCGGGATGTATTCGCCTTTAAATCGAGATGTAGGCGCGCCACCGTCGCGACCATCATGGCCGTCCGAGCCGGGATAAACAACGCACGGCTAACCTGTGTTCCATATGTTTCTGGCAGTAGGTTAGTGAGTGACAGGGTGATGGTGTCTGTGATACACATTTATCACATAAACGCGTTTGTTGGGAACATACAGCGACCATTTGTCAAAGCAAATAGGATTTTAAACGGTTATCGTTTAATTTTAAACGGGTACTATGTAGGCAAGCATCCTTCAGACATCATTAATTACATGTAAAAACCACATCTGATAAACGTGAATATTAACTGCACAGATGAGAACAACGAAGTTAACGCTACTTGCTCATAAAAAAGCAGGTTCGAGGAAGTGTAAACATGACTATTTTCTATATGTACGTAAGGCAAAGAGGGCTCCCGTTCATATTTCGGATCACAATTCCTCTTTTATCTCTTCTTCAAATTTCTTTTCATTCATTCCGGCCTTCTTTTCTACCTAAACGCCCACCGAACTCCCACGCCTCCCCCCCCCCCCCCCAGTACCTCCCAAGCCCCCAAAACCAGAAATGAGTGCTCTCTACGACATAGGCCTATACTTGCTAAAGCTAAAGGTAATTGCAACGCAGCTGAATCTGATAGGCATATGCGTAGGCGCATGCTAAATGTTGGATTCTAAAAATAGGTTTTAAGTTGATCATTTTGTATCAGTATAGCCTATTATGATTATTGATAACGGTAGTTGAGGTGTTTTATGTCTCCCACCCCCTTACACCCACATATCCCACACCCACGCAATCTACACTTTGAGGTTAATTTTCCTGTATAATGCTGAATTTCAGTATTGGAGGTTTAAAATGACATAAAGAATTATATTGTGACAAATACATTGTCACAATTCTGTTGAACCATCAAGTAAACATAATCTACCGTACGCATATTTAGTATTTTTTTATGAAATATATAAATTAAAAAAAAAAAACTCCAATATGTGAGTAGGCCTAAATGTCAATTTATGTTAGGACTGCCTATGCACTTTTTTTTACACAGCATCTACGAAATATATTTTTAAAAATGATTTATTTAACGGCACAAAATAGAAAACATTGTGTATTTTTTTAGACTGAATACCATACCAGCATGCATTTTGACACCTGCGTAAGCGCCAAACTCATTCGGATTTTAAAACACTTCGTATTGAGAGAATATTTGTTTCGCTCGCCGGTTGCTACATTGTGGCATAGATCAACAAGGTATTGATTGTCAATTTTAACATGTTTACTGCCCGACAATAATGTTGATCATGTAATTCACTCATACGTGCTCATACTCTCTATCGCCGTCTATATAACACACAGCGAGCACCGGCCATCATTCCGTAACCTATCCCGGCTGTACTGGTTCTCGATTTGTCCGCCAGAGTTCAGCCACTTTGGATTTAAACGCGAATGGCAACCCTATTCACAAGAGGTTCAAAGTTAGACTGGTCTTACAGTTAATGCCAGAAGTTTTTTTATTTGGCATATATAATCCTTTGAACATTTGTATTGTTTATTGTTATTTAGTGGCTTGATACATTCAATGAATTAGGCAACACAGTCTGGGGCAGCAGACCGTGACAACTGAAGGTTTTCTGTTCGTATCTTTAAAACAATTATTATTAACCCATCCGCATCGGTAAGCGGACTAGTACGCTTATACGAAACTGGCCACGGTAACCAGAAGCGGACTGGTACGCATTTGCGCGCGTTTCACTTTGAACATGTATAGTGGTGCTATCTAGCGTACGATATCTGAACTAATTTCTGCAATCTCTTGCTCAAGCTAGTGGCGATTCAAGTGTGCATTTCCTGAAGTCTGTCGGCTTTCGTTTGTTTTTAAAATTGATGCTTGTCTCTGCTCATCTCGATCCGAAACTTAGATCAGCTGTCAAATTTGTCAAGATGGACTCGGGAAGCAGTCGTTGTTTTCGGGACAAAGAAAGTGACATTAGACAGATTTTAGATGTTCTAGGATCTGACTTTAGTGACAGTGATGGAGAAGAAGGTGTTTACAACCCAAACTTACAAAATATTGTGGTTACAAGTGAGATTGAGAGCAATCGTGAAATGGACAATGACAGTGACACTAGGCCTAAGCCTTCGTGTAGGCGTATGCCTAGAGATACCATTGTGCGTGTTCCCACTAGTAATTATTTTTTTATTGCTGTTTCCCTGTCCCATGAAAGGACAGGATGGCCAGTGTAGGGTTATGGGCATGCCCATACCCACTAGTAAAACTGCTAGGCCTACCATTATCAGTGACAGTGACAATAAATGGCTTAGTTATAGAACATTTAGTACGAGTATGTAATAAACCTTGGAGCGCGCTAAAAGTGCATGGTTTCCGGGGGCGGCCGGCCAAATGAGGCAACTGATGCGGATGGGTTAAAAGCAAATTTGTAGGAAGATTACACAAGACAGATATTATATCGGGGTCTACAGATAATGGAAACAAATATATGCAACATTCATTACGTTTGGATTAAATGCGATAATACAATAATATCGTAATAGTATCACATTTAATACAAATGTAATGAATTTAATTTTGCATATGTATAGGTACTTTTTCGTTATCCGTAGACCCTGACATCTGTCTTTAAGAGTATCTTCCCACAAATTCGATTTAAAAATTTGTTTTAATGAACAGAAAACATAAATTCTCATGCTCTGCTGCTACAGGCTCTATGAGTACATACCCTGGAGAGTGTGTCCATCCTCCGGATCATGTTCCGGAACATTTCTTCCTCTTTGGCCGTCAGCTGGGTGATTAGTCGGACCATTCGACCGGTCTTGAGGTCCGGCACGCGGAATGTTTCGTTCAGTTCTTGGTTATCGTCGATGATCCCACTCCACGGGAACAAGTGGATCACACTACAACAGAGCATTTCGTTTTAATATTTGCACTAAATATTTTATTAAACGTGCATTACACTTTCCCTCGACACCTCCTATTTGGGTATAATAGTTAAAAACTACAATGGAAGCATATGGTTATGCGCAAGTTGATTACCTAGCTAAGCGTGGCAGGAAAATAACACAAAAATCAACAGCAATGAGCTACAGTCGCATGTGAATGCAGCAATATCCAGCAAAGTTAATCAGCAATGGGTGGAGAAAGGAAAAAACAAAACACCCAGACAAACCCTCGCACATTTAACACATGAATAGGAACAACACAACCTGTTAGGAAGACACCTGCACTTCATGGGAATATCAGAGACTACTACTTGCAAATTGTGTGGGGTGGAAGCATAGGATAGAACCTGCCTAGGCACAAGAGAGATATGAAGGAAGCCTTTCACTACTGGTTAAGGATAAAGGGGACATAACTCACTAAATTAACATGTAGTATTTCATTGATATCTTGAGAATGCCTCAAAATATTGAAAGTGATTCATATCGGCAATTTGGTTTTACATTCAGCTAAACGATGAATTTAAATACTTTCAAACTTTGCAATTGAAATGATTGTCATACAATGTCAATAATGAATAAATTAAGTATACATATTCGAAGAATTGATCAAAGAAATGACGATCGTAACAGTTACAATATTTTAAAAAGTTTCTAATTTCATTGTTCAAACAACACACCAAATCGCAGGTATGAATGACTTTTTCGATGTCTTGAAGCGATCTCAAGAACATTATTAACTAAGCGAGTTAGGTCCCTTTAACCCTTAAATGCATTGCTTAGTGCAGTGGTTCCCAACCGGAGTGCTGCGAGCCTCCGCTAGGGGTACCGCGAAAGTTTCGTTGA
Organism: Isoperla grammatica; assembly: GCA_945910005.1. Taxonomy (NCBI): domain Eukaryota; kingdom Metazoa; phylum Arthropoda; class Insecta; order Plecoptera; family Perlodidae; genus Isoperla; species Isoperla grammatica. The sequence continues at coordinate 18,698,857 of OX246740.1, forward strand.
AACTGAAATAATCTTATTCTGAATATATCGAAAATAAAACAAAATAATAATTATTAATATTTAAAGTGCAAACGAAAACATATCCTAATAGTCTGACCACGATTGATTTTTCACTGAAACCTATTACATCGACCCATCGAGGATGCAACATTTTGTACTGTAGATTAACGCTCTCACCCTCGACCTCCCTCAACCCCGAATAACAATTCGGAAAGAATTCAGAAAACAGGATCAAATTTCTATGGCAGTTATCAACTTCTTGTTTGTGTGAGTTAGGTGTTTCTGCATTAACGAACATTAAATTAACCCTATCAGACCCCACGTTCACATGACGACACCAATTTTGGGGTTTTATTCTGTAGTCAAATGGGACGTTTGTTCTTATATATCGCCGTTTAAAAAAATAAAATGTTTAGGTAAAAACGATTGCAATTTTTGGACCATCTATAAGTAGGCCTAAGTGGTGGTACAGTAATTAAATCATTGAGTTAAATTTGCAAAATGTTGCTTTATCATAATTCTTATATATTTTAAAAATTATTGATTTTTAGCCTGGACATAAGTGGAAGGTACGGGGTTGGGGGTGCCGGGTGTGTACTGAATGTAGGCTTGGGGTGCCTTGAGTCAAAGAAGGTTTGGAACCACTGGCCTAGTGGCATGAAGAGAGAAGAGAAAGGTTGATAAGAAGCTGCAACAACAAACACTCACCCCTCCTGATCGTAGGTGATCTTCTCAAGGAACTGTTTGACAGGCGCGTCGTTCTGTGTGAACGACTTCTCGATCTTATTCTTCAGGTCCTGAGGTTTGAGATGACGTGTCAACACATTGCCCTGGCCGCCGCCCAGCTCACACATGTACTGTCGGGTGCGCATGATGACCTCCGACAGTTGTAACTGTAACAAGCAATACTGCATCAGCTCTGACAGACACACTGTTGTACTGTCGGGTGCGCATGATGACCTCCGACAGTTGCAACTGTAACAAGCAATACTGCATCAGCTCTGACAGACACACTGTTGTACTGTCGGGTGCGCATGATGACCTCCGACAGTTGTAACTGTAACAAGCAATACTGCATCAGCTCTGACAGACACACTGTTGTACTGTCGGGTGCGCATGATGACCTCCGACAGTTGCAACTGTAACAAGCAATACTGCATCAGCTCTGACAGACACACTGTTGTACTGTCGGGTGCGCATGATGACCTCCGACAGTTGCAACTGTAACAAGCAATACTGCATCAGCTCTGACAGACACACTGTTGTACTGTCGGGTGCGCATGATGACCTCCGACAGTTGTAACTGTAACAAGCAATACTGCATCAGCTCTGACAGACACACTGTTGTACTGTCGGGTGCGCATGATGACCTCCGACAGTTGCAACTGTAACAAGCAATACTGCATCAGCTCTGACAGACACACTGTTGTACTGTCGGGTGCGCATGATCACCTCCGACAGTTGCAACTGTAACAAGCAATACTCCATCAGCTCTGACAGACACACTGTTGTACTGTCGGGTGCGCATGATGACCTCCGACAGTTGCAACTGTAACAAGCAATACTGCATCAGCTCTGACAGACACACTGTTGTACTGTCGGGTGCGCATGATCACCTCCGACAGTTGCAACTGTAACAAGCAATACTCCATCAGCTCTGACAGACACACTGTTGTACTGTCGGGTGCGCATGATCCCCTCCGACAGTTGCAATTGTAACAAATAATATTCACTGTCTTTACAGGTGGGCTTTTACACTGCCACTCTTTTTTTTTTAGCAGTTGCTACTCTAGAGTATTCCACATGTTTTGCATGACAAATGTTTGAGGCTATCTGAATAATTACAGTACTAGACTTTTTCCATAAATACATAGTGATGCTATATTTGGGGCTTAAACTATGTAACTTGAGGTGCCAGAGGTGGGGCATATTGCACTAGGGTAGAATAGGGAAATAAGTGAATACCCTTGATAGGTAGATTTGGAGACATGGACATATTGTACATTACTGGTACAAGAAATAATTCCAAGAGTGTTATTTCACATTTTTTTAAAGAAAAAAACAAACATTGACCCAAAGAAGTAAAAAGTAAAACATTTTTAGATTAATTAAAGTAGGATGCACCAGTTGTAGGGTCACCGGGAGAGCCGTGTATCTTTCTTTAAGTAGGCCTACCTAGGCAGCCGCTTAGCCTCGTGTTTCGTTTTCAATCCAGAAAGTAATCAAACACGGCGTTCAAAACTAAACAGACATAATAAAATGATACATAATTAGATAATGAAGTAGGTAGGTAAGGAGCATCCCAATCATCAACATGCAATACAAAAATTGATACTTACAAGCAACTGAGGACGGCCAAGTGCTGTTAACTTGATAGCACATATTCCAGTTCCAAAGGTAGTACCTGCAACATTAAGATGGTGCATACTGTTCAAGTGAGATTGACATAAGGGATACAATGTATTATCTCTATCTATAGTTTATTTGAATCATTTTTCATACTGTCTTTGGTTTTATGAATCTACTACATACATTGAACTAATGCTAGGCCTACTATAAACTCAATAACAATAGTACTTCATTGTATTTATTAATAACATTAGTACATACTGTATAGAAAGAAGCTCATGACAATTCCAATTTCCCTCTGGGACCAAAGGAAGCTAAGCAAATAAATAAACAAATAAAAAAAAAAAAAAATAAATAAATAAATAAATATATAGGCTAAATAAATAAATAAATAAATAAATAAATAAATAAATAAATAAATAAATAAATAAATAAATAAATAAATAAATAAATAAATAAATAAATAAATAAATAAATAAATAAATAAATAAAAATAGTGATTATATATGAAAGTGGCCATAGATTCATAAAGTTTGTTTGACTGCAACATATGGTGTTCACCAGTGAACCAGTGGTGCATCCTAAACTAAATAAATAATGTATAGGTAGGGCCTATAAATGCTATTTCCAGAGAAAAGTGTACAGTTTTGTACAATGGAGGGTCTGGGTGGTAGGTAGGTGTCCCAAGACATTGTGGGTTTGTGGAGATACAGCTACAGAAATCTTTTGATTTTGCGATCGGTGGCATTTTATGAGTTTTGATAGTGGTTTTGTAGACAAAGTACATGCATGTTGTATGCCTGAAATAGTACGTAATTTGTTTTTAGGTATACTCTGTATCCCAGCAAAGGCCTACACCCCCCATGACATGACTGAGCAGAACAGGTTGGTGATGCGAATGTGTCAAAACGAGAGTTAGTTCAGGTAGGACCGACCTAGGGTAACTTTCGTCACAGATATCATGGTGTGTGTATTATTTAATGTCAGTCTTGGGTAGTAACGTAACGGAAGTAACGCGTTACTGTAACGAAATTACTTTTTCAGTAACGGAATCGGTAACGCCGTTGCAATGATTTATTACTAACGAGTAAAGTAATTTCATTACATTTGTACGTGATTTTTACGTTCCTAACGCGTTACTTTTCATTAGGTTACAGTTACAGACTGCTTTAAAGAACGTATTAAAAAGTTTGCCGAAAATATAAACTTTCTCAAATAAAAGTTCCTTTGTCAAGATAAGGATCGCGTTACTTGAAAAGTTCCCCGAAAAACGACCGCCTACTCTAACCACATATACAGCCGCAGTACCCGAGCAAGTGACTCCCGCAAGTTACTCCCGCAAGTTACTTCCGCAAGTTACTCCCGACAAATTGTCTCCCAAACAAATTTATTTCAAGTTAGAGAATAACGAGTGTGATCACGGGATACGGTCTGGTTTGCTCTACTACGAACAGTTGTCGAGATAATCGAACAAACCTAACCTACCTAGAACCTAACATTGTGCAGGCTTGCTGCCGTGTTCACCAAGTTCTCGTTTTCGCCACCAGTCGCGACAAAATTAAACACTGTTCAATGTTCTCAACTTCAACATATAAAATTGCACATCAATCTTACCGACCGAAGAAATCTTTATTTTTCCAACAAATAGGTTGTGTTGGCTAGCCTGTAACCTCTCAGTGAAAACGACCACAGGCCTTTGCCCACGTTTCTTTAGTTCGCGTCAACTGAACAAACTTTGTAGAAACGTGATCCGGTGTTTATTTAATCATTTATTGTTCATCGTTTAACATGTTGTCTGATACACTCACAAGCACAAGTGGGATTGGTGGAGCTAGGCCTAGCCGACCTACTGATCCTATCCTACGTTGATAAATAAAACACTGGTAACCACGTTTCAGAATGCATCTGCATTTACAAATAATTTGATGACATACCAAATTCGACCTTATCCTATTTATTTGATAAGATCGCAAAAGTAATTACAAAAGTAACGTCATTAATTTTCGGGAGGAAAAGTAAAGTAATGCCATTACTTTAAGAATAAAGTAATTAGTAAAGTAACCATTACTTTTAATGAAAGGTAACAACACAGATAAGGGATTGTGGTAACAAGTAAAGTAATGTCACTACTTTTCAAAAGTAATTTACCCAAGACTGTGTAATGTACTAATTGTTAGCCCCAGACTCCCATACTCTTACACATTCTTATGTAAGACACCACAAAACCCATTAATTTTGCACAGTTTTCATCTAACTACTACTACTAACTACTCTAAATACCAATCATCTGTTTTACTTTATTTGCGTTGTTTCAAGTAGAGTACTGAACTAACCACAGAGGTGTTATCACCTCGTGCTGCTTTCTATTGACAGCATAATAAATTAATTGTAAAAACTATACTGTCGACTAGACAAACATGCTGACTATCAGAGACACAATGCAAAGAAAAACTAGAAATTGCGGAAATTATTCAGAATATCAAAATAGATAACATGCGGGCAGCTATGATTTAAAATACAACATAACTACATAGTTACACCATTTATTACGTAAGTCGTAAGCTTAACTGCTGGCAACAGAAAAAAAGCTTATGAGAGAGGAGCTAGAGATTCCAGAAATTCAGCCTCAACTTGTAGTAAGCTGACTGTAGGTTGAATAGTAGTCTCCCTTTGTAGCAACTATCTACCTTCTACACAGTCTCTTCTAAAGCGTCGTTTCCAACCACTTAAGAATACATTAAAAATTACGCAACGTACGGAAAAATCATCGAGTGGTTTACAACCACTTAGGAATACGTTAAAAATTAAGCATCCTATATGTTTCACGGCCTTTATAACATTTGATTTGACTAGCATGAAAGTATATAAGGCAGTGTCTACTTCATTTTTAAACAACAGTGTTTACTTCTTTCTTTTTTTTCTTGTTGTGTTATTCTTGTCGAATATATTCGGGTACAAATGTACCAACTCGATTAATTTCCCGTCGTGCATAACTAAATAGGGCCTAGGCCAAGAACAAACGTAAACAACAGAAACAGATGATGTCTCGGGAGATGGGCGGAAACAATGACATATAGCAACATCGGAGGTTCGTTCTTCGTTGCGATTGACTTAATTAAGAAATAATTAACGTGGCGTACGGACAAATTCAAGTTGGGTCAATTTTCTCATAAGTTACGTAGACGATAAGTGGATCCAAACAGTCCCATTGGTTTTCAGTGTTTCAACTTTCTTAATTTTTAGTGTATTCGTAAGTGGTTGTAAACGACGCTTCCAACACTTGCCAATAAAACTTAACTACACTCCTTGCAAAGATGTAGGGTTATTATAAAGTAGTATAGGCCTCAGTCTGACTTTATCAAATGTGCGTGCGTTTGAGGACGGGGTCATTGGGTCAATAAGCTAGGTTAGGTCATAATTTGGGGAAAAATATGACATAAATATATGTATGCACTAAGTTGTGTCCTACTCAAACGATACTGAAAATATATGCAAACCATATTTTAAATGTAGCTTAGTGCAAAACATAATTGTAGTGAATTAATATTATTCCACGAAAGCCGTCCAATCTAACAACTACTATCGCCATCGGCTTCAAAAAGGTGTGTCCCTCGACTTTGATACGTCACAAACAAATAAGTACACCACATACATAGAGAAAAACCAAAACCACCATAAATTGAAGCATTCTTTTGGCAATCATACTAAACTACTGTTATAATGTTTTATAAATTCGAAAGATCGAGAATTGCCAAAAAATTGCTATTTTGAAGCAGTTTGCTTTATATAAAAGCACCGTAGTGACAAACATACAGCATAAAACACTATAACAGTTGTTTAGTACGATTTTCAAAAGAACGCTTCAATTTATGGTGGTTTTGGTTTTTCTATGTGGTGTACTTATTTTTGTGTGATGTTTCACCGTCAGGGGAGTGGGGACACACCTTTTTGAAGCCGATAAGGATTGGTCGACATCGGTCAATCAGTTCACCGTTATACTTGCCTTAATTGTCGGCATGTGTACGTATCACGCACTTATAAACAAGAGGCAAAGTACACCTGACCAAGGTCCACTAGATCGCTAGTAGCGCGTGCGAAGTAAGGTCATCTAACCTATTTCTATAATGTTAAAAATCACGTTATTCAAATGGGAGAATCATTTAGAAAAACAAATGAATTGATTTGTCAAAACAAATTATGGGCCAAAAAGGCAAAATTACAATCTGTAATGAAATTTTGTCTTCACATTCTATATATATATTTTCGAAGGAAATACTTTACGCGTAAGTTCACATTATTGGTGAGGATTATTTAAATAATAATGCAATTTTTGTAGTTTGATCCAAAATGGTGATTTTGGAACTCATTCAATGACCTTACTTTGCGCTTCGCATTACTCCGCTAGGAGTAAATCCAGTAGACCTTGCACCTGACATGCTAGCAGCACACAACAAAGGGATCATTGATCATCTCATCTAAAGGTTTTAGATATGGTATAATAAATAGAGATTTTGTAGCAAAGTAGAGCAAAACTAGATACATGGTGCAAGGTATAGATATTCAAGAAATGAGAACAGATTTAAAAGGGTTGTGACATTAGAAATTGTTAAGAATTATACATGGTATCAAGTGGTGGGAATGTGAGCATAGACAGTACCACACTGAGTGGGTAGGAATGTGGCTATGATGGGTGTGGTGACATTTTTGAACATGTACATAACTAATTTATTTGGGGAATTTTCCTTTTATAGGTACTTAACAGACACCCATCAAACCTACACTACAACCCATTTAAAAATGCTATACATTTTCTGAAACAGCTTACTTAAATATGAAAAACTGCTACTTACAGGCTTTATCATCATATTCAGGCACCGTATAAGTGTAAAATGCTGTTGGAAGGAAAAGGAAAAGGATGGATTAATTTGGTAGAGGAAACATGTATATACCTACACATTAATAATGATCAATAACTTTTTGTAGGAATACCTGTAATAGGGTGCACACCAGCTTTACCTAATGTGCCCCTCCTCAGGGGACTAACTAGTTAAGTTAGGGTATTTGGATAGTTAGGAAGGAATGTCCTGTTACATGAACTTAATTTTTTTTTGGTTTAAGGGTGCAGACTCGGAGTAAAGGGTTTACTCGGTGCCTATACAACCCAAGTAAATAGTGTCCATGACCCTTGTTAGTTGTTAGTCATTATGAATCAAAGTAACATACAGGCTCCTTGAGGTAACAAGATCAATAGGCCTACTACTATAATAAATTTGTAAAACATTAATGTTGACAATTTTAACGGCTCAAGATAAAATTTCAGGATGGATAAATTGAAGGAATGTGGATGAAAACAGCATTGTACCTACATGATACATAATAACATTTCACTACAGTAGTGGTAGTGGGGTTGTTAGTTTAACATGCCCGTAAGTCAGTACAGCTGTTAAAATGCACCTTACCAGATACGGCTTCTAGACAATGCTGGAAAGTTTCCATATTTCTCTCGCATTGTGCTTCGTTGAGGTAGAAGTAGGTTCGGGCGCTGGCCACTTTGTAGCGCCGGTCAGCGAATGTTTTGTCCACGTGATATTGTGGCATCGTACCTGCAACAAAACAACCAACACAGGGCTAAGTATGGGCCTGGTAAAAGTCTCTTAGTGAAGCTATTAAAACGAGGGATATTTGAAAAATATCAACCAACACATAGAATAACGATTTTATTATACTCCGATCATAAAAGTGAAATGTTATTATGTAGTTACAATTATATTATTTTGTATACAAGCAGTATAGTACAATTTCACCCACAACAGTACTACCATATGCGATAATCATATAAGGCCAATATTTATTTGACAGGTGCTTGTGTGATTTTAACACACCCTAAGGTAGGTATAGCTGGGCATTTAATGTGCCTACACATTTGCATTGACAAAGACTGTACTCTTGGCAAAGGTAACATTTGACACAGGATCAGCAGTTACATTAAGGTAGTTTTAAACACTGCATTTGATTAAAACATGTCACACCTGCAGTGTGATTATGAAACTGCTACGTGCTAGGCTTAGCCCTACACAGAATCCTTGCCAAAAAATGAATCATTTATCAAATCTGACGGCATGATGGTTGCTTGTCACTAAAATAAGCCTCCCATAAATAGAAATACACCACCGACTAGACAGTAGTAGATTAGATAATTTGGCATTTAGCGACAAACTTAACAACTAGGTCATGCAACATCGTGGGGTGGTTGGAGGAAAGGGACAAGTAGAAGGTATTAAAAAAAATAGGTCTAGGGGAGGAAGGGGAAATGGGACCTCATTTCGCCACCTCTTGCCACTAGCAGACACTTGGGGCCAAATTCTACCCTGGGACAGACAGTAAATAGTAGAAATGATGCCTATTCTATAACTGAACGTAAGCCAGTATTGGAAAGACAATACCGGTACTGCTTGTAAAGCTTATGAAATGCAATATAAAGACATAAATAACACAACACAATCAAGGAACCCATTCATTGCAGCCCAGTGTGTAGAGAGCACTCGTTTATTGATATTGTGTCTACAGTCATTGTTTAATGGGGCATTACATATAATGTTTCTAATTTCTGTATGGAATTAAATCAAATGAAATCTCCAATCCAAAAGCTAATACAAAAGATAGAACAAGCGAGATTTACCATACACATTTACTAAGGCACATTTGAATAGACAGCATTGATATTCATGCCCCCTTTGAACTTCATGCAATGTGATCTTCTCTCATCTCAAGGTTACACCACCTATCACAACACGCGGCACGAGCGTGCTTTATGCATGGTGTGAGGGGTAGAGGGGAGGGTGTGTCCTGCTATGTGATCTTCTCTCATCTCAAGGTTACACCACCTATCACAGTCACGCGGCACGAGCGTGCTATATGCATGGTGTGAGGGGTAGAGGGGAGGGTGTGTCATGCTATGTGATCTTCTCTCATCTCAAGGTTACACCACCTATCACAGTCACGCGGCACGAGCGTGCTATATGCATGGTGTGAGGGGTAGAGGGGAGGGTGTGTCATGCTATGTGATCTTCTCTCATCTCAAGGTTACACCACCTATCACAGTCACGCGGCACGAGCGTGCTTTATGCATGGTGTGAGGGGTAGAGGGGAGGGTGTGTCCTGCTATGTGATCTTCTCTCATCTCAAGGTTACACCACCTATCACAGTCACGCGGCACGAGCGTGCTATATGCATGGTGTGAGGGGTAGAGGGGAGGGTGTGTCATGCTATGTGATCTTCTCTCATCTCAAGGTTACACCACCTATCACAGTCACGCGGCACGGGCGTGCTTTATGCATGGTGTGAGGGGTAGAGGGGAGGGTGTGTCATGCTATGTGATCTTCTCTCATCTCAAGGTTACACCACCTATCACAGTCACGCGGCACGAGCGTGCTATATGCATGGTGTGAGGGGTAGAGGGGAGGGTGTGTCATGCTATGTGATCTTCTCTCATCTCAAGGTTACACCACCTATCACAGTCACGCGGCACGAGCGTGCTATATGCATGGTGTGAGGGGTAGAGGGGAGGGCGTGTCATGCTATGTGATCTTCTCTCATCTCAAGGTTACACCACCTATCACAGTCACGCGGCACGAGCGTGCTATATGCATGGCGTGAGGGGTAGAGGGGAGGGTGTGTCATGCTATGCGATCTTCTCTCATCTCAAGGTTACACCACCTATCACAGTCACGCGGCACGAGCGTGCTATATGCATGGCGTGAGGGGTAGAGGGGAGGGTGTGTCATGCTATGTGATCTTCTCTCATCTCAAGGTTACACCACCTATCACAGTCACGCGGCACGAGCGTGCTATGTGCATGGTGTGAGGGGTAAAGGGAAGGGTGTGTCATGCTATGTGATCTTCTCTCATCTCAAGGTTACACCACCTATCACAGTCACGCAGCACGAGCGTGCTATATGCATGGTGTGAGGGGTAGAGGGGAGGGTGTGTCATGCTATGTGATCTTCTCTCATCTCAAGGTTACCCCACCTATCACAGTCACGCGGCACGAGCGTGCTATATGCATGGTGTGAGGGGTAGAGGGGAGGGTGTGTCATGCTATGTGATCTTCTCTCATCTCAAGGTTACACCACCTATCACAGTCACGCGGCACGAGCGTGCTATATGCATGGTGTGAGGGGTAGAGGGGAGGGTATGTCATGCTATGTGATCTTCTCTCATCTCAAGGTTACACCACCTATCACAGTCACGCGGCACGAGCGTGCTATATGCATGGTGTGAGGGGTAGAGGGGAGGGTGTGTCATGCTATGTGATCTTCTCTCATCTCAAGGTTACACCACCTATCACAGTCACGCGGCACGAGCGTGCTATATGCATGGTGTGAGGGGTAGAGGGGAGGGTGTGTCATGCTATGTGATCTTCTCTCATCTCAAGGTTACACCACCTATCACAGTCACGCGGCACGAGCGTGCTATATGCATGGTGTGAGGGGTAGAGGGGAGGGTATGTCATGCTATGTGATCTTCTCTCATCTCAAGGTTACACCACCTATCACAGTCACGCGGCACGGGCGTGCTATATGCATGGTGTGAGGGGTAGAGGGGAGGGTGTGTCATGCTATGTGATCTTCTCTCATCTCATGGTTACACCACCTATCACAGTCACGCGGCACGAGCGTGCTATATGCATGGTGTGAGGGGTAGAGGGGAGGGTGTGTCATGCTATGTGATCTTCTCTCATCTCAAGGTTACACCACCTATCACAGTCACGCGGCACGAGCGTGCTATATGCATGGTGTGAGGGGTAGAGGGGAGGGTGTGTCATGCTATGTGATCTTCTCTCATCTCAAGGTAACACCACCTATCACAGTCACGCGGCACGAGCGTGCTTTATGCATGGTGTGAGGGGTAGAGGGGAGGGTGTGTCATGCTATGTGATCTTCTCTTATCTCAAGGTTACACCACCTATCACAGTCAAGCGGCACGAGCGTGCTATATGCATGGTGTGAGGGGTAGAGGGGAGGGTGTGTCATGCTATGTGATCTTCTCTCATCTCAAGGTTACACCACCTATCACAGTCACGCGGCACGAGCGTGCTATATGCATGGTGTGAGGGGTAGAGGGGAGGGTGTGTCATGCTATGTGATCTTCTCTCATCTCAAGGTTACACCACCTATCACAGTCACGCGGCACGAGCGTGCTATATGCATGGTGTGAGGGGTAGAGGGGAGGGTGTGTCATGCTATGTGATCTTCTCTCATCTCATGGTTACACCACCTATCACAGTCACGCGGCACGAGCGTGCTTTATGCATGGTGTGAGGGGTAGAGGGGAGGGTGTGTCATGCTATGTGATCTTCTCTCATCTCAAGGTTACACCACCTATCACAGTCACGCGGCACGAGCGTGCTATATGCATGGTGTGAAGGGTAGAGGGGAGGGTGTGTCATGCTATGTGATCTGCTCTCATCTCAAGGTTACACCACCTATCACAGTCACGCGGCACGAGCGTGCTATATGCATGGTGTGAGGGGTAGAGGGGAGGGTGTGTCCTGCTATGTGATCTTCTCTCATCTCAAGGTTACACCACCTATCACAGTCACGCGGCACGAGCGTGCTATATGCATGGTGTGAGGGGTAGAGGGGAGGGTGTGTCATGCTATGTGATCTTCTCTCATCTCAAGGTTACACCACCTATCACAGTCACGCGGCACGAGCGTGCTATATGCATGGTGTGAGGGGTAGAGGGGAGGGTGTGTCATGCTATGTGATCTTCTCTCATCTCAAGGTTACACCACCTATCACAGTCACGCGGCACGAGCGTGCTATATGCATGGTGTGAGGGGTAGAGGGGAGGGTGTGTCATGCTATGTGATCTTCTCTCATCTCAAGGTTACACCACCTATCACAGTCACGCGGCACGAGCGTGCTATATGCATGGCGTGAGGGGTAGAGGGGAGGGTGTGTCATGCTATGTGATCTTCTCTCATCTCAAGGTTACACCACCTATCACAGTCACGCGGCACGAGCGTGCTATATGCATGGTGTGAGGGGTAGAGGGGAGGGTGTGTCATGCTATGTGATCTTCTCTCATCTCAAGGTTACACCACCTATCACAGTCACGCGGCACGAGCGTGCTATATGCATGGTGTGAGGGGTAGAGGGGAGGGTGTGTCATGCTATGTGATCTTCTCTCATCTCAAGGTTACACCACCTATCACAGTCACGCGGCACGAGCGTGCTATATGCATGGTGTGAGGGGTAGAGGGGAGGGTGTGTCATGCTATGTGATCTTCTCTCATCTCAAGGTTACACCACCTATCACAGTCACGCGGCACGAGCGTGCTATATGCATGGTGTGAGGGGTAGAGGGGAGGGTGTGTCATGCTATGTGATCTTCTCTCATCTCAAGGTTACACCACCTATCACAGTCACGCGGCACCAGCGTGCTTTATGCATGGTGTGAGGGGTTGAGGGGAGGGTGTGTATTTTTCTCTGATTCCCCTGATATGGCTTCTCTGAAAATAGCCTCGAGTTGTTGTTGGTTTTTACGTAATATGAGTGCAGAAAGGAAATACATTCAGTGGCGTATCCATGCGGGGGGGTGGGAGGGGGGGGGGGGGAAAAACCCCCCCTTTCGCAAAGGAAAATAGGAAATTGCATTAGATTGAAAAAAAAAAATGGAAATATAAATTTAGTTGCGAAAAAAAAAAAAAAAAAACAAAGACATTAGTTTTTGTTAAAAATACACACATCGTTCTATAATTTTATTTGTGTGTATTAACACTTCAGTTCAATTGTTATATTTTGAAGCTTTTTCGTTTCTTAAGGAGAAAATCGTTGCCAGAAATTTAATGATTTTAGTCTAGTTGACCGCTGTAAAACGCACAGATTTGCACCAAAATGACCTTGACGAGAAAAATTTCCCGGGGAGAAACCCCCCGGACCCCCCGTTTATTTTTGGTTCCACTCTCTATAGTAAGTTAAACCCCCCCTTTCCAAAATCCTGGATACGCCACTGAATACATTACACGTATTCACACACATGAGTACTGTCAAGTGTAGCGATATGACTGGGTGAACATTACAATATTCAATGATCAGTTAAACTGTTTGATGTTTCTTCAAATACATGGCTGATAAAGTTATTTCTCGAAAGCAAGGAAAAGATGACAAATACTTACTTATTAGTAAATAGTGAAGCTTACAATTGCCGTTTGGTGTTTTTAATGTTTTCATGTCTACTTAACATGTGTTTTATTAATGTAGCTAATTTAGTGAATGATAGTTAATCACATTCATTTATTGGAAGTTACATTATTTTATGACAGCATCAAATTATTGTGTACTTGCCATTGACAGTAAAACTATATATTACCTTTAAAATTGTAAAAAAAAAATCATAATTGGATGAATTTAAATCAAATGTGTGACTGAGAAGGTTTGAACATGTCGGAGATTGATGTTTTACTTTTCTCCTATCTCTCTAGTCAAGTGTGTGCACATGACAGAAAATACACTTCCTATTTGTTTATAGTGTGCACAAGTATGTATAGTTTGTTGATTATGGATGGCCTTATGTGTTATAGATAGCATTGAACAAGAATTCAAACCCAAGTGGGCACCACTCAAGTATGAGTCTCTTGTAAGCTTCTAGTTCTAGGCCATCTGTATGGAAGGTTCACTGTAAACTATTGCATCTTCCATGCATTCCTAGGCCAACAATGCATAGGTTATGTTCAGCTACCATATAATGCTGAAACACCTTGGTTTTATTTTTGGTTCCTAGTTCGTCAACCATAACAGTTACCACGGCTCTCTGGTTATATCAATCCCATTATTAAACATAGCCTACGCCTCAGATGATGATGATGATATTTGGGTTTTACGTCCCATATCGAGACTATGCCTCGGAGGTGGGTTATACTTGTGAGAGTTATTCCTACCTTCAGCCTTGTCGTCACCAGCCTCTGAAATGCTTCCCCTGAAAACAGACATTTGACATAAGACAGGGCAAACATAGGGAACAAAGCAACAACAAAATAAGCATGTTCTCAGAGGCAAAATGGTAAACTGTCAAGTTGAGTACAGGATTTGTTGCTATATAATATGGATTGTTTTATTGAAGAACAAACTCCATAACAACCACAAACAAATCACTGCATTCCGCCCTGAGTTTTGCTACATTCCAATCATTTGCCGAAACAATACAGCTGTGCTTCATGTCAGAGAGAACATTTTACACTCTCATAAAACGGTTTGTCTCACCTGCAATAAAACACATATGGCTTTATTCACATAAACTATTAATGAACTAAAGGAAAACAGACGTGCAATTAAGATAGAAGGAGACTGCCAATATGATTCGCCTGGATCTTGCGCGAAGTACGTAACTCTTGCAAAAGGGACAAGTAAATGAAGAACTACAGGAACCTGCGTGTGACTAACAGCTGTTGAGTCGACTTATTGCTTATGAACTCCCGATACAATTGTTTTTGTCCGATAGGCACCGAGGTATCAGGAAACTAATAAGAACCCAATACACACAGATTACACATGAGTTTGACGTATGGCATGGGTGCAAAAGTTTGGGGAAACGAATCAAAGCTATAGAGAGTAAAGCGCCCGGTTTAGAGTCATGGAAACCAAGTATCATGAACCATTTATGGTGCCCATCGATGACGTGTGAGGGAAATGAAGGAATACTGATGGATAAATTTAAATCCGTTCTCGAGCATATAACTATAACAACCACAAGTGGGAGGAAAATCACCATTTCCATCAATGCGCTCACGACGACATCGATGCAGTGGTGTAGTGCCAAATTTACCAGTACGTATACGCTTCAGTGGGAAGCTGGAGGGACACATCTTTCCAGACAAAAGAAGATGGGAGGTTTGGGGGGCAGAGCCCCCCAACAATGGCGCCGCAGGCGATTTAGAAAAAACAGGCTTTTTAGAGTGTGTTTTGAGCGTTTTAGATACCAATACCGGACTGAATGCAATCCCGAAATACTGCAGTTTTTGTAGTGCAAAACCAAAAAATCACCAAAAATAATTGGAACACTGACGAGAATTGTTCAGGAATACGTTTTGGGGCTTGGGAAGGGATTTTGCGACACACACGCCGTCCGTGGCCGCAGGTATATCTGTTGATAGTTGGCTGTTGATAATTGACACCGCAATATTTTTACCAAGCGAGACAATTGTATCCCACTTGGTGTATTGGCGGGACGCGGGACTTAAAATTGAACATCGGGACTCCCAGATCCAGGACTGGTCTTAGAGGAATTGAGGCCTTGTGTGTGAGGCCAGTGCCAGAGAGCACAATTTGACCAATGGAGAAAAGCCGACAATCGTGATTATAATGTGTCCGTCATTCGAGGCATGTTACGACCGTATCATTGCGTATCACTCGTATCATAACCAAAACCAGTGTGTATACGAAAGTTTTTTAGCCGGAGCAGTGTGTATACGGCGTATACGCCCGTATACGCACCACTACACCACTGCATCGATGCAACTATAGAGGGCGATGAAGACAAAGACTACATGGAGAAAAACTCTCACATTACAGACAACTAACTACCATCATGAACGACCCAAACTTCATTAATTATTTGAAACATATACAACCAACTATTGCCATACCGGAAGCTTGGAGTCTCATCATAACGTTAGACTGAAGTATTTGCTAACACCCCTACTGATGAGTGATCTGTGGACACTTACTCGACCTCTCGTTTCTCCGCCTCCTCCTGACTGAGGTCCTCCTCAACCGAGTAGTCCAGGATGGGTTTCACCCCGAACGTGAGAAGTCTCTGCAACACTGGTCGGATCTCGTGCGAGTCTTCGCCGGCTACGAAGTGGCCGTAGAACGTCGACTTCATGATCAACTTGAACAGTCGATCTCCGAACACGGCCTTCGTCAGCTTCATTATCTGCGCACACACAGGATCACTTGCATTAAAACCAGTTCAAATACTCAGTGGCATACTAGTATCTAAATGTAGGCACTGCAATAATGTTTTTATAATTTTTGACAACTCATTCTTCTTCCTCGCTAAACTGTGTGTACAAGTGTACTACAGAAGGAGCTTTCATGGACCAACTATCAAGTCTGGTAACATAGACGGTAACGCATGAAAGTTGCTATGGTGGTACGAAATTTATCTAATTCGAGTGGTTAAACTGCGTTAGATTTCGTACCACCGTAATAACTTTCAAGCGTGAACACACATAAATTAATCACGCAATTTCATGTACCCGTGTAATATGTGAGTAGGCTAATGTAAAGCTGGTATTTAAGCCTAAACCATTTATCCTAACTAAAGATTGATTGTTGTTAATTATTGCAATCATGCTATTCAAGACGATGAGTGGGGATGGATGAAAATGAAGGACGTTTGAAACATGTCTTATGCAGCTATTCGTGACTCGAGCCCAGCCGACGTGCCTACACCAACCCCATGAGCCCCCGCGGACGGCTGTAAGCTTCCGTAATACGACTACAATTATATCCCATTAATTAGATGTGAGTAATTTTCAAGACCATATCTACACTGCTTCCACTTGAATTCTGTTTTGAGTCACTCACTACTGGTTTACTGCCCAATGTCACTGCCAAGGCACGTGACAAGTGGAATAAAACAAATGTCACTGCCACTCCACCGAGAATACATCTCTGCGCAAAGAACCATAATCGCACGACTAGCGCAGCGACCCAACGACCGACCCATACGTTTGAAAACACAGTCATCCACGATGCCTCATACGGTTGAAAGCAGGAGCCGTGGGTTCGAATGCCGAATAATGCATCGACATACATACATACAGACAGACAGACAGACAGACAGACAGACAGACAGACAGACATCATACATCAATTTATAATTTTGAAACGCACTAATAATGATGATACTTGAGGTTGAACGTCTCATAAACTAGTCCAACGGCCAGTTTCACCAAACTTTAATCCGGCGATTTTCTGTTAATCGGCAAAAAATGGGGCCTGGTTGGAGCCACCGTGCATTTTGATGTACCATATGTAATGTTTGTTGAAACCATGGTAACCAATCCGAGATTAGTAAATCGGCCGAATTCAAATTTTAGTGAATTTGGACGTAAGATAACAAGTCTATGCTGACCTCAAGTCCTTATCTAATGCCTCTTTCATGCACGCAATTTCAACGAAAGTCCACAGATTCCCGACGTTGAAAGGTGGCTTAGTATAGAGTGCACAAGCCCCACTAGTTGCACTCGCTGTATCCAACCGAAGGTAATAAATTATCCCTATAATGGACAAGTCTAAATTAAGTAGATTGTAGGAACTAGAAAAGTAGAAAATTAAATCGATGCTATTGGACTAGGGATTTCGTAAGTATTTATTTCGCAAGTATATTTCGTAAGCACGATACTATCTAAGTCGGGGCAACTTAACCACTGCATTAATAGTAGTTATGTTAAACGCCAACACAAATAAGAAACTACGTTTAAACAGCCACGGAACAAAATTATATTTTATTTATTCATTATTTGGTGTTAAACGACGGACTCGACAACCATAAGTCATATGACGTCAGGGCAGGGGGTGGGGGAAAGGGAAAGTAGGACGCAACGGGGATGATCAAGAAAAGAGGACGGGGAGTGCATTTCGTCTGGCACGAGATAGCTATCGGGATCACCAAAGCTCTCAAGCTTGCCGACCACGAAAGGCAGCAGTCACACAGAGGTAAATGAAGCACACATGCTTCTTGTAAAATCATATTACAATAATAATATAATAATATGCATTCAGTATCGATGATTGGATTGACGTCATGAATGGTGTCAACTCGTCAACGCTGGGGATGGGATCACTCACACCCCATGACCGATGATCACTAACTCGGGGTCTCTGAACCTCCCTACACAATTACGAACTACTAAGATAAAAATAATCAATACTGCGCCCCCGCTGGCAGCACGTGACGCTGCCTCAGCCCAGCACACAGGTGCCGTAGTAGCGGACAGGATTGCCGGTGGCCGAAACCAAACCGGCGACGTCCCGGAATAAAAACACATGTTTCACAACAACTTTGTTATAGGAAAAGTATCTGGTAGATATCACTTGGTATGCTATATGCTGTAGGTGCTTAGTTCGAAACTTTTTTAAAACGCAACTTTCGCAACTTTTCCTGCAGGATCCCATCTAACGTATACCAGGTTCAACAGTCACCACGGCTCGACAAATGGTTGATTCAGAGAGTAGGGTCAATGCCTCCCCCCACCCACGTTGTTACGCGCCTGCTTCCAAATGTATATCATTCAATTTCAAAGACCAACACTTGACGTATTTCAGAAACCTGAGCGCCGAACAAGGTTTGCGTTGCATAACTGTGATCGGGTACGCAGCAGAAATAACGTTCAGTGTCATCCAAGGGGAAGGAGGTAATAATTATAATTTTTCGTAGGAATCCCTGTTATAGGGTGCACATCAGCTTTACCTGATTTGCCCCTCTTCAGGTGACTAACTAGGTATATTAGGATATTTGGATAGTTGGGAAGGAATGTCCGAGGGCTGATAGTATGACAGTCCCAGCATTCACCTTTACACGACTGAGGAAAACCACGGAAAAACCTTCAGTCTGGACTGCCGGTGGCCGTAATCGAACCGGCGACCTCCCGAATTAGAGTCTCGCGTTTTACCTCACTGCAACGACCCAACCCCCCAACTACAGCGATGTGATATTAATACTATATCCTACTATAGTCCCATAATGCAAATAAATACATGTATATAATGTTATGTAAATGTAAAGCAGTCTTCCACTTAGTAGAGTGCACAAAAACCTCATTAGTCACGACCGCTGTGTTAAGAGTTTACAGGTATATAACCCAAGAGCGTAAATTATATCTAACGGACCATTTCAAGTATACATAGTACTTAGGAACTAGAACTAGAACTAGAAATTTAAGTTGGTAGACCTACGAACGATTGGAATCTGCTATTACTAAGCATGAGAATACTTTCAGACGAATCTAGTAGGTCGCTAAAGATAGAATTTTAAGGTAAACAAGTGTTAAACTCGACTTGACCCTTCTCAGCTCACGACGTCGATTGACCCGTGTATATATTTCACGCCTCGCTCGCTCAACGAGTGACATCATCCGATTGACTGATTGATTCTTTGCAAAGAACATTTATCGGTCGATACTGTTCCTTGAACGGTTACGCTGAAATAAATATTGGCACCCAAATCCGACACGGTGTTTACAGTCGAGTTGGCTTCTAGTTTGGTGTCCGCTTTTAGAAACCAAAACAAAACGAGCTGGCTACTTCCTAGACCTAGAACAACGTAGAGCCACCCACAATACTGTGCACGCGACATCGCTGGGACTCAGCCATACGGGCTCAGTGCCTGATACGAGGCTGCGGGTTCGAGCTGGCCACTTCCTAGACCTAGAACAACGTAGAGCCACCCACAATACTGTGCACGCGGCATCGCTGGGACTCAGCCATACCGGCTCAGTGCCTGGTACGAGGCTGCGGGTTCGAGCTGGCCACTTCCTAGACCTAGAACAACGTAGAGCCACCCACAATACTGTGCACGCGGCATCGCTGGGACTCAGCCATACCGGCTCAGTGCCTGATACGAGGCTGCGGGTTCGAGCTGGCCACTTCCTAGACCTAGAACAACGTAGAGCCACCCACAATACTGTGCACGCGGCATCGCTGGGACCGGCTCAGTGCCTGATACGAGGCTGCGGGTTCGAGCTGGCCACTTCCTAGACCTAGAACAACGTAGAGCCACCCACAATACTGTGCACGCGGCATCGCTGGGACCGGCTCAGTGCCTGATACGAGGCTGCGGGTTCGAGCTGGCTACTTCCTAGACCTAGAACAACGTAGAGCCACCCACAATACTGTGCACGCGGCATCGCTGGGACCGGCTCAGTGCCTGATACGAGGCTGCGGGTTCGAGCTGGCTACTTCCTAGACCTAGAACAACGTAGAGCCACCCACAATACTGTGCACGCGGCATCGCTGGGTCTCAGCCATACCGGCCGGCTCAGTGCCTGATACGAGGGTGCAGGTTCGAGCTGGCCACTTCCTAGACCTAGAACAACGTAGAGCCACCCACAATACTGTGCACGCGGCATCGCTGGGTCTCAGCCATACCGGCCGGCTCAGTGCCTGATACGAGGGTGCAGGTTCGAGCTGGCCACTTCCTAGACCTAGAACAACGTAGAGCCACCCACAATACTGTGCACGCGGCATCGCTGGGACCGGCTCAGTGCCTGATACGAGGCTGCGGGTTCGAGCTGGCTACTTCCTAGACCTAGAACAACGTAGAGCCACCCACAATACTGTGCACGCGGCATCGCTGGGACTCAGCCATACCGGCTCAGTGCCTGATACGAGGCTGCGGGTTCGAGCTGGCTACTTCCTAGACCTAGAACAACGTAGAGCCACCCACAATACTGTGCACGCGGCATCGCTGGGACTCAGCCATACCGGCTCAGTGCCTGATACGAGGCTGCGGGTTCGAGCTGGCCACTTCCTAGACCTAGAACAACGTAGAGCCACCCACAATACTGTGCACGCGGCATCGCTGGGACTCAGCCATACCGGCTCAGTGCCTGATACGAGGCTGCGGGTTCGAGCTGGCCACTTCCTAGACCTAGAACAACGTAGAGCCACCCACAATACTGTGCACGCGGCATCGCTGGGACTCAGCCATATCGGCTCAGTGCCTGATACGAGGCTGCAGGTTCGAGCTGGCTACTTCCTAGACCTAGAACAACGTAGAGCCACCCACAATACTGTGCACGCGGCATCGCTGGGACTCAGCCATACCGGCTCAGTGCCTGATACGAGGCTGCAGGTTCGAGCTGGCCACTTCCTAGACCTAGAACAACGTAGAGCCACCCACAATACTGTGCACGCGGCATCGCTGGGACTCAGCCATACCGGCTCAGTGCCTGATACGAGGCTGCGGGTTCGAGCTGGCCACTTCCTAGACCTAGAACAACGTAGAGCCACCCACAATACTGTGCACGCGGCATCGCTGGGACCGGCTCAGTGCCTGATACGAGGCTGCGGGTTCGAGCTGGCCACTTCCTAGACCTAGAACAACGTAGAGCCACCCACAATACTGTGCACGCGGCATCGCTGGGTCTCAGCCATACCGGCCGGCTCAGTGCCTGATACGAGGCTGCGGGCTCGAGCTGTGTTATGCACTTCTACTTCTGTAATAATTCTGTAGTTCTGTAATAATTAATTGTATTATATATTATATAATTCAATGAAAACCTCGTACCTATGAGCAATGCAATATGACGTTCTAGTGCAAACTGTTATTGTTCGCTACGTTGTGTTAACCCATGGTACAATAATATTCTGGTGTGTGTACGGAAGAATATCGTTTGACATGGTGAATTCACTCTTCACTTTTATTACTTGGCAGCGAGCATCATACATACACACCTAGACAAATACAGACAGACACTTCGTTGCCAGTGACCTATACCTTCGCAATAATACGTCGTTATGTAAACAAACTTACTGTCAGATCCGCTTAGTGTCGGGAGATTATGTTTCCGCAAGCGCCCCCGGCTTAGCCATGTGAACCGACGTTGTCTAGCCTTGGTGCGTTTTAATGAGGAAATCAATATGGAGGTGGAATGAAAAAGATGAAAACAAGACAGATTCCACCATGGCGAATGTAACGAGAAGAATAGAAATTTTAAAACGTAAAACAGGAAACCGTTCAAGCATATAGCACACACAAAGATCGAGGCGCAAACTATGATTGTAACTCAAAGAGTAGAAATGTTGGCGACACCATACACGTTTATTTATTAATTATATTGCCGTTCATATACATAATGAATGGGGGTTGACAGAAAAGAGCACAGCTCCAAACACAAAAAGTGACTACAAAGTACAAACCCATTCTTAAAGTACAACTAAGTTATAACTAGATATAAAAACATATAAAATAATAGCATAACACCGGGAAAGAAACCTAACAATGATAGCAAGTAATACAATGAAACATACAAAATAGAAAACTAATTTACAAATACCTATTCTGTTTCCCTACAGGAAAGAAGAAAATTTTTGAAAAAAGATAAGTTAGTCTGTTAAAGAAGAAAAAATCGAAAGTTAAAAAAGGGAGAAATTGAACAGGTGGTTCCAAAATAAACCCATGTGTAACCACAATTCCAGCAGCAACACCCCAAAGAAACCAACACCCCAAGAACCGTTTGCTTATTCCCTATGTATGATTACATAATTATTACCACATTCAATTGTAATAACCGGAAGGCTCCATACTCATCATTGTATCAGAATATTTGGCTGGAATAAAGCCCGAACCTCAACCATCGGCGTTTGCTGCATGGGCACACGCCGTTGATTGAGCAGAACACGATTAATAATTGAATACACTAATGAAAAGACAACCGGAAACAAGCCGACTAACTAAATATAGCCTTTTAATGAAATAATTATCGATTTACGAGCAGTAGTTTTACACACAATGAAGGCGGGGTCCCGTAGTGAGGGCATTACGTATTTTATAACTATACCCAGTATTGCCAATGCGTTTGGTACGAAATGTTTTTGTAAGAGTTCTTTGAAATGTTATATAAAAACCAACTTGTAGTCTTGTATATGTGCTCAGGGCTGTGAGTCTGTGACAGTTGACCAACTTGTACGTGCTCACGGCTGTGAGTCTGTGACAGTTGACCAACTTGCACGTGCTCAGGGCTGAGTCTATGACAGTTGACCAACTTGTACGTGCTCACGGCTGTGAGTCTGTGACAGTTGACCAACTTGTACGTGCTCACGGCTGTGAGTCTGTGACAGTTGACCAACTTGCACGTGCTCAGGGCTGAGTCTATGACAGTTGACCAACTTGTACGTGCTCACGGCTGTGAGTCTGTGACAGTTGACCAACTTCTACGTGCTCACGGCTGTGAGTCTGTGACAGTTGACCAACTTGTATGTGCTCACGGCTGTGAGTCTGTGACAGTTGACCAACTTGTACGTGATCACGGCTGTGAGTCTGTGACAGTTGACCAACTTGCACGTGCTCACGGCTGTGAGTGTGACAGTTGACCAACTTGTACGTGCTCACGGCTGTGAGTCTGTGACAGTTGACCAACTTGTACGTGCTCACGACTATGAGTCTGTGACAGTTGACCAACTTGTACGTGCTCACGACTGTGAGTCTACGACAGTTGACCAACTTGTATGTGCTCACGGCTGTGAGTCTGTGACAGTTGACCAACTTGTACGTGCTCACGGCTGTGAGTCTGTGACAGTTAACCAACTTGCACGTGCTCAGGGCTGAGTCTGTGACAGTTGACCAACTTGCACGTGCTCACGGCTGTGAGTCTGTGACAGTTGACCAACTTGCACGTGCTCACGGCTGTGAGTCTGTGACAGTTGACCAACTTGTACGTGCTCACGGCTGTGAGTCTGTGACAGTTGACCAACTTGTACGTGCTCACAGCTGTGAGTCTGTGACAGTTGACCAACTTGTACGTGCTCGCGGCTGTGAGTCTGTGACAGTTGACCAACTTGTACGTGCTCACGGCTGTGAGTCTGTGAAAGTTGACCAACTTGTACATGCTCACGGCTGTGAGTCTGTGACAGTTGACCAACTTGTACATGCTCACGGCGGTGAGTCTGTAACAGTTGACTAACTTGTACGTGCTCACGGCTGTGAGTCTGTGACAGTTGACCAACTTGCACGTCCTCACGGCTGTGAGTCTGTGACAGTTGACCAACTTGCACGTGCTCACGGCTGTGAGTCTGTGACAGTTGACCAACTTGTACGTGCTCACGGCTGTGAGTCTGTGACAGTTGACCAACTTGTACGTGCTCACGGCGGTGAGTCTGTAACAGTTGACCAACTTGTACGTGCTCACGGCTGTGAGTCTGAGACAGTTGACCAACTTGTACGTGCTCACGGCTGTGAGTCTGTGACAGTTGACCAACTTGCACGTGCTCACGGCTGTGAGTCTGAGACAGTTGACCAACTTGTACGTGCTCACAGCTATGAGTCCATGACAGTTGACCAACTTGTACGTGCTCACGGCTGTGAGTCTGTGACAGTTGACCAACTTGCACGTGCTCACGGCTGTGAGTCTGTGACAGTTGACCAACTTGCACGTGCTCAGGGCTGTGAGTCTGTGACAGTTGACCAACTTGCACGTGCTCACGGCTGTGAGTCTGAGACAGTTGACCAACTTGCACGTGCTCACGGCTGTGAGTCTGAGACAGTTGACCAACTTGTACGTGCTCACGGCTGTGAGTCTGTGACAGTTGACCAACTTGCACGTGCTCACGGCTGTGAGTCTGAGACAGTTGACCAACTTGTACGTGCTCACAGCTATGAGTCTATGACAGTTGACCAACTTGTACGTGCTCACGGCTGTGAGTCTGTGACAGTTGACCAACTTGCACGTGCTCACGGCTGTGAGTCTGTGACAGTTGACCAACTTGCACGTGCTCAGGGCTGTGAGTCTACGACAGTTGACCAACTTGTACGTGCTCACGGCTGTGAGTCTGTGACAGTTGACCAACTTGCACGTGCTCACGGCTGTGAGTCTGTGACAGTTGACCAACTTGCACGTGCTCAGGGCTGTGAGTCTGTGACAGTTGACCAACTTGCACGTGCTCACGGCTGTGAGTCTGTGACAGTTGACCAACTTGTACGTGCTCACAGCTGTGAGTCTGTGACAGTTGACCAACTTGTACGTGCTCACGGCTGTGAGTCTGTGACAGTTGACCAACTTGCACGTGCTCACGGCTGCGAGTCTGTGACAGTTGACCAACTTGTACGTGCTCACGGCTGTGAGTCTGTGACAGTTGACCAACTTGCACGTGCTCACGGCTGTGAGTCTGTGACAGTTGACCAACTTGTACGTGCTCAGGGCTGTGAGTCTGTGACAGTTGACCAACTTGTACGTGCTCAGGGCTGTGAGTCTGTGACAGTTGACCAACTTGTACGTGCTCACAGCTGTTAGTCTACGACAGTTGACCAACTTGTACGTGCTCACGGCTGTGAGTCTGTGACAGTTGACCAACTTGTACGTGCTCACGGCTGTGAGTCTGTGACAGTTGATCAACTTGTACGTGCTCACAGCTGTGAGTCTGTGACAGTTGACCAACTTGTACGTGCTCACGGCTGTGAGTCTGTGACAGTTGACCAACTTGTACGTGCTCACAGCTGTGAGTCTGTGACAGTTGACCAACTTGTACGTGCTCACAGCTGTGAGTCTGTGACAGTTGACGATGTTGTCTGACAGTAACATATTGCTCCACCTTCACACTGAAAAATCCTCACCGTTAGTTTGAAATAATGAACTGTTCTGTTGTTTAAAATAACCTCCTGCGTTTACGACCACAACTCTTTGTCTTTGACAACGTAAATATTTCATAATGTCGTTTGCCATTCAATAATTAGTTGTTCCAAAGTAACTAGTCTTATGCTTATGAAGTAGCCGAGCCCAATAGTAGGCCTACTTCTCTAGTTTCTGCCACCTACTTGAATCAGGTCCATTAGAGATAACTTACGACCGTAGGATATTGGTTACCAGGAAATTCCAAAAACAGCGGGCGTGATTATAATGAGGCTTATGCACTTCACTGAGCGCGGAAGACCGCCTTTACGATTGTGTGAAAGATGGCGTTTTCTCATGGGCTGCACTTAGTGCGCACTGGCCCGTTGTATTATTGTTGTGCATTGTTGTTCCAATTGTTAAATGTGCACTCAGTGAGGTCCAGTGCATCCATTGGAAAACGCCATTAATATTCGTTGAAACAGCGTGCATAGAACATAAGGATCCGAGTCGGCATGAGACTGGTTACGTTGGAGCTAGAATACTTATTACAGATAAAGGTAGTACAGTATGCTACAGGAAAAAATATCCCCAAAAAGTTTTCCACAGAATATATTCACAAAATTTAATATGTAAATTGCAATGTTCGAGACCCCCAAAACTCGAGCGCTGTCATAATTGTTGGACGATCACAGCGACGGGGGAAAGTAACCCTAGCGGGACTCGAACCCATGCCCGCACACCCAGACGGGTGCATGCAACTAGGCCCAGTACACGTGCCCTTCATTATCGCGACACGCTAATGGCCGCATTCGTTGTCCGTCCATTAGACCCGTTACCCACGTTGTATGGCTTATTTCCAATATTGACACTCGTCACTACAGGTTTCTCCGATAGATCAATGGCTTATATAGCCGGTAGGTAGTGTACTGCGTCATGGAGAGATGATAACTCTTGTTGCTTTATGACGTCATTATTATTCTACTAATGCTATTCGAGACGATGAGGGGTGATAGATAAATATGAAACACAATTACAAAAAAACATTGCTTATGCGGGATTCGAACCCACGTACGTAGGTGGATTGAAGAGTATAGGGGTATTTGTCTTTCTTTAAAAATCACTTTTATAACTAACTTTATAAGATATACGATAAATATATGTGTATATTAGGAAGACGAATCCTAAACAATCCATCCCAGCTTGGAATCGAACCCAGGTCTGCTGCTTGCTGGGAACACTCCATAACCATTCGACTAACTAAAAACTGGGTAATCTAACGCTCGTATTTCTGTTGATTATTCAATTGTCCACTAGTTTTCATTCATTTATATTTTTTTTCTTATTATTTTGTTGTCATGTTTGTTGTTTTTCGTTCTTGATAATGGGAAATGTAATTTTTCCAAAACGCTGAACATAATTCAAACTTTTTACTTTTATATTACTAGTTACTATACTAGTAAGTAGTCTACTAGATTTAACCGTAAAATTAGTTTACATACATGATATAAGGGGTATCCTTGTCGATTGATAGATTGTCGTGACCCGACTGGGAGACGAACACAGAACCTCTCTTGTAAATTGAGCTCCTATCGGGCCACGGAACACATTAGCTAAATTGTAAGTATATTCCGCGACGCTTCTGGCCGTAGAGGATAGCATTTTCTGCTCATAAGGAAGAGTATGACATCCAAATTTCTGATACATACATCCATTAACTTTAATTTAAACTTAAATTAGTTCTAAAGAAAAACATCAATAATTAGCCGTCTTTAAAAAGTACACGGCTACGTGGCGTCCTTATTCCTAGCTGTGCGTATTATCTACATGTTTATGTTACCGACGACGGCGCTTCACGTACCGTCCTGTAAACACAGTGAAGCAAAGTGTCGGTGCCAGTTGGTGGCTTCCACCGTAGACTGTCAAGCAAGGCGACACGACGCGTGTGTGATCCAGCACGTAGTCTACTCCCGACGAGTCACGTCGTAACGATGACCATCGGCAAGCTGATGCGCGGTACTTTGGCTCAACTCTTGCACTGCCTTCCAGCACTGCGATGGAAACGCTGTGATTGGTCACCGCGCATCAGCGTGCCGCGCGGCAAAAGTCATGGGAACCGGGAATTAGTGGTTGATTAGGGGAATTACTGAAAATGCTTTTCGGTTACTGAAATTGTGCTTAAGACGCGGTTTCACTAAAATGTTTGTCCCGAGATTACCAGTAAATTGGAGATATTCTCTCAAACAAACAACACGGCGCTCGCTACAAGACGCCATGCATGCATTTTGTGAGGTTTGTTATAGACAGTGAATTCCGTCCTAACGGAAGCGAACGTCAATCAATTGTATTTTAGTAGCGTTCATATCGCTACGGTAACTAGCCGCAACCAGCGTTGAACCGCTCGCCATG
Organism: Isoperla grammatica; assembly: GCA_945910005.1. Classification (NCBI taxonomy): domain Eukaryota; kingdom Metazoa; phylum Arthropoda; class Insecta; order Plecoptera; family Perlodidae; genus Isoperla; species Isoperla grammatica. Next base: position 18,726,950 of record OX246740.1, read on the forward strand.
GGCTTCCAAAGAGACTAAACTTTCTGCTTTGATCCCCGCTCCATCGCAGATGATACTGTTTTCCCGTGGGTGTTGCGGAGCCACGACCGATACACGTTCTAAATCTAGCCCACGCAGACCGATGTCAAATCTGTATAGCTAAATTCAAGTTATCTAAAAGCATAACTGTGTATACTAGTCCCAACGAAAGTATTCGCATACCGAACTCAGGTCATTGTCTACTGCCCCTTTCAACCGCGAAAGGAAATCAACAGATACCTGGCGTTCTTTCACACATTCGTAAATGCATGGTTCGGCTTAGTCGAGTGCACACTGCACAGGCGGTTTGGCCACACCCACCGTTACTGGTAACCAACGAAAGGTTTTAAATTATCCTCAATGGACCTGTTTAGATCAGATAGAGGATTAGAAGTAGAAAATTAAGTTGTCACCTTGGACTCGGCTGTGTCGTAAGCATCAGAATACTTTCGTTGGGGCCACTATACTGACTACTGAGGTTATCCCAGATTGATTGACCACCTCGGTACACATGGCAGTCTCGGTACACATGGCAGTCTCGGTACACATGGCAGTCTCAAAGAGCGATTTATTCACCACTCGATCTCTTTGTGCAAAGCTCACCCCAATATAGATATAACAAAATGCCATAACGTAGTAGGCCTAAGTATAATATCGTTTTAATTGGAGTATTTTTGTTTTACAAACGTTTAATAAAGAGTTTTGAATATTATGTAAACTGAAACAGTTTTAAAGAAGACGCGCATGCTAGTTGAAGGTCCATGTGGTTGAGATCTGCCTGTACTACAAGTGAAGGTGAGTGCACTTGCAAAGAAAGGGGATAATTTCTTTGAGCAGTCAGTAATCTTTGCTTTGAGCGCATTTTGCCGGGGTGCTTTATGGTCTGGGATGACGTGCACGAGCTTTGGTGGTGAAAGAGGGGGGGGGGGGGGAGATTAAGGGTGCTTCTTTAAAATCTAATTTTCCATAACGGTTCATTGTCAAAATTTCTTGGTAATATTGTTGGAAAGAAAAGTCGGCTGTGATGCTCGAGATGTATCAGAAGATCTTAGTATGTGGCAGAGTAATCGCCTGTTATTGCAGGACAGACACATTTCAAAAACGTGGATATATAAAGAAACAATACATTCCATCCATACTTGATCCAGGATCCCACTTTCATTATATTCATTCATTTCATTTCAGGATTTATACTTTTCCAGAAAAAAAAAACGTTACAGATGCTTTTGTCATAGTTGAGTAATTCGTGGACAACCAGCGAGCCCTAATTTAAAATACCAATCGCTGATTGGTCATGAGTCACGTATGTCATCGGTAAGGTTGTAGGGCCTACAAGATCAATGCCATTATGGCGTGCACCGATATTATAAAGAATTGTTTCATCAATAAGACTTTGCAGTGCGTACAATATTACACGCGATTAAATATAGTACAAGTACAATGCCACTGAGAAATGTCACTCCCAAGATCACCGCAGCTACGTGCTCTGACCTAGTGAAGCTTGTGCATAGTAACTAACTACATTGCATCGCCGCTTCGTTCGGTCTTGTATCACTGAAGGTCTGAATAATCAACTGCCCGCCTGCCTATTCAAGTAATTCGCTCCACTTTGTTTTATGATTTTATTTTACAAGCTTGATTTGCTTACATCCTTCGGCATAGTGGACAAAGTTTAGGACCTCGTACAGTATTGTCTATGGCCTGGTTATACGCTATACAACACATGGTGTGTGCAATGTACATACACTCAATGAACTCAACGTGTAGCGGTGTAGGGATGATGACCCAATAATCTAATGCTAATCGTGATTTAATTCAAACCCTGAACGCACAGACTGTGGTCAGACAAAAGTACACAATATGTTTCAGAATATTCTCTTGTATTGCATCTGTGTAATATTACTTCAGATTGAAGAAGACTGATAGAGAAACATACATGTTACCTATGATACACCGTAACGTTCCAAACATGTTTCGCAATATGGTATACATGAACATACGTGAATATTAATTAGTAATATTTTACTAATCTAATTGTTTTAATGCAACGTTTTGTGAATGAGATAATATGCATCACATTCACATTATATTCTGAACATGGAGAGTCAATGTCTCTTTTCCCAGAAATCCTTCAGCATAAGTGTGACAAAATATAGGTCATTGAGTTATACCCAAATTGAGACAATGTGCTTCGATGAAAGAGAGCAAATCAAGTGGAATGCAATAGAAACGAAGGTCATCAACGTCACTCCACGGTTGTGCTGTTCGATGCAAAGAGAGCAAATCAAGTGGAATGCAATAGAAACGAAGGTCATCAACAGTTGTAGTGGTTGACTCGACGTCACTCCACGGTTATGCGGTTCGATGAAAGAGAGCAAATCAAGTGGAATGCAATAGAAACGAAGGTCATCAACAGTTGTAGTGGTTGACTCGACGCCACTCCACGGTTGTGCGGTTCGATGCAAAGAGAAATACAAACTGTGACTCTCTTATAATAATATTGTTTAGTGGGAAACCTGCCCAGCGAGAATTCATGCCCCCTCTGTATAGGTGGGTACTACTACTAGGTATGGTGGTATTTGGATTAGTTGGTAAGTAAATTGTCCGAGGGTTGTTCGTATGACTGATTCAATCCCAGCATTCGCCTTGTGACTGTCAGGGTTGTCGATAGCGAGTATCGAATCGACGACCTTCCGTATTAGATGTACTCAACAAGATCATACGACTAGTAAATGACCAGCAATTGAAGTTGAGAAAACAATCAGAAATTCGCTCATTTTCCGATGCTTTGCGTGAATTGTTATAACAATTAAACTACTGGGTCTATAATTTTGAAATAACCTTTATGATGACTATTGGCATGTAAACTAAATATGCGTTCTTATAAGTTTTTCCTTCAAAATGAATAGTATAACGGCTAGAACAAGATTGTGATAGACGTTCCAGCGATACCGCCAATGTCAAGGGCCGCCACATTGGAAAGTGACGTCACTCTCAAACGTCCTTGATAGCTCGAACTATTCTGTTCAGGTCAAAACGAGGGATGAAGGAAAGAGACAGAAGGAGGACAAAGAAAGGAGGACCTTCTACCCCAGTCCAGAGTCAAGACGCAGTATAGTCGCCGTATAGTCGTGGACGAGTGCCCCACTCGCGGCGGTAGTTACTATACTTATCCTCTTACATACAATGAAATACACTGGTTGAACACGTCCAAACCAATTTGTAACTAGAAATTATACAAAAAAAAGGTTTAAGCATTCATAGCTACTCGCACGCCTACATAGAAACAAGTTTTTGCCATAATAAATCCAACAAGGCAAGGTCACAACAAATTGCATTGGCGCACGTGCATATTTTTATGAAATTACACCGATACTATGAGTGCGTGTAACACCTCGTCAGTCGTCTCGAGTACCCTCGTTGTGTGCATGGAGTGAGTGATGGGTCAACTTGCACCAACGTAATAGTAAGTCTCGGCCCTCACATGCTCACGAAATAGCCGAGTCCCTACCATCTACTTGAAACACCTTGGGTTGGATATCTGTAAATTCCTAATCACAGCGGGCGTGACTAATGAGGCTTGTGTATAAACGGAGGACTGTTTGTACAACAGCGTGCATGAAAGGGTCGGTAGACTGTAACAGGCTAGGCTAGACACTTGCTAGACACTTGCTAGACGGCCGCGCGAGTGTCAGGGGGTCAAGGTCGCGGAGCATGGACGCATGGGGACAATAAATCAGAAGCACTCGTGTCTTCAGTCCTCACACAATCAGCGGACTAGTTCCTGCACAACGATGCTCGTGGTCATACGGGCAGGCAATCGTCTCCAAACGACGGCGAACGGTGAAAGATGCGGCAGGAAGGTAAAATCGATGCCCTTGTGCCATTGAATTGAGCAAGTGGATATACCTATCGATAATTAAATAATGAAAGATTTGAAGATTGATTCGAAGAATAATTGTCAGGTAAACCGCCAATGGGAAGACATACCACTTTTGTCATTCACTCGTGTCACTAGGGTAAAGGACAGGGAGAGGAGTCATTACCTCTATAATACTCGATACAACAAGAGAGGAGCGACATTTTACGGCGAGATAAGATATAAAGCACAAAACTGTTGTAAAAAACTAACTATAAAAAATAAAGCATTATTAAGTATTTACAAAACATCAACACAAAAACCCAATTTAAAGATTGGACAGGTCAACACACATCAATTTTACTTATAAATTTGAAATGTGAGTGTACACAAAATCGGCAACGAGGTATTGTAACCAATAAATACAGAATATTAAAAATATTATAAGAGTATAGTAGTTACGTTTCTTAAACTATCATTAGTACCCTTATCAAAATTCAATCAAAGTAACAACCCTACTCATTATACATGAAATATGTTTGCGATGTGGTGTAGCATCCATGTGATACAACAAATCTCGGTTTTGCTTCGGGGACTATCCAAAGGACCTTCCCAATTTATGTTTTAGTGAATTCTTTCCAACTTATGTTTTATGCCAAAGTCAAATAATATTAAAGGGCTCGCTGAGACGAGGCCAACTCCGCGTTGGAAGTTACGGCGAAGATAACGAATATTGTAGATGCCTGGTGGGCGGAGACTAGCGAAACGGTCGCTCAAGTTCGGCTCTGATCGGCTCTACCCGTAGCTTTTACGGGCGAGATCTGTCGCGCGTCACGTGACCTCACCAGTTCACCTCATGCGGCCGCGGTGCGATGGTCGAGGAGTCTCGCTTACAACAGCGACTTCTGCTCGGAAATACATTCGCTTCCCCGTCGGTGTCACCCTGCGTTTTGTAACTGTATGGAACTAAAAATATTTACGGAGATAGCCCTCACTTTATCAAGCAATGATTATGCCAGTCGTTCTTCTTGCATCTACATTACATTCAATTTCTCAATAATATTGTTCACAGAATAGTTATAATAGATAGCCTCCAGCATCAAGTGCCCACTACGAGAAATAAATATAAATAATACTATTCGAAGTAAGATGAACTAAGACAAATACGGGTTACAATAATATTAATCAATCATGAGTAGGCCTACTTATGGTGAGATTGCGTTTCTTTTGCAAAAATTAAAATTAAACTCAAGAATATAGGCGTAAAATAAGGCCTTTGTGTAGCAAGATTTACATTAAATAAATACCTATACCAATGTAACAGTACAATCATAAGGGCAAATAAACCCAAAACCTATTGTAAAGTTGCGTGGTTTTTCAACTTCACAGAATTTTAACAGTGTTTGTGCAAACCAATACTTATGATAAGTTCATAATACTACTGTACTTATAATATACTAAATATTATGTTTATCCAACAGACAGCAATAAATTAGATAGCGCGTCTACGCACCTTCGTTCTTATCACGTCAACACAAATGCACCAGCATAATAGCATTGAGTTTATTAGTGTAGTAATTAAAAAAAAAAAAATTGTGTACAATAATAAACTCAATGATAATAGCAACTGCTCGGAAACACTCGCGCTCCCCCGTTACCATGCGGTTTGTAACTTGATGTAACTTCCAAAATATTCATGACAGTCTTTCTCCAGTGGCGTATAGGAATATCCCGGGCGAAGCCCGGGGGCCCGTGGTCTAGCCTCTAGAGGGGCCCGGTTTTTAGACTGGCTTGAGTTGGAAACCTATCATTGTTTATAAGCTTCAATAAAATTCGAAACTCATACCAACAACTATTAAATTAATAATTGCCGGTGCGGATCATCTCATTTCGGTCGTGTTCAATTGACATTGTAAGTGACATTGTAAATCTTGCTTCTATAAAAGTGTAGTTTCAAAATACTGCATATTTCACTTTCCTGATGTTTGTTCTGTGAACAGCATTGATGGTAATTTCCTAACACTACCAGTTACTGTTGCAAGTTCAGAACGCTTTTTTCACAATTTTGAATAATGCATTGCAATAGAACACTTTCGATCGAAAATAGCTCAGAAGAAAAGTATATACCCTATTACGATCACCTAATCAATTCGTTCGATATCCGGTAAGTTAGAAATTGGAAGCTCTAAATCAATGGCGAATTCATGCCATTTAAGTTGAATTTTGTAACACTAATTTTGCTATTGACAATTTCGTCCCAGATCCCAGTTTTCATTATTGTTGCTCTTCATGTAAAAAACAAGTCTATACAGTATAAATCTACTCGACTAGCTAGCAGACTAAACCAACAATCAGTGACAATAATTAACAACAATGGCCAATTGTTGTATTAGCCGACGCGATGTCTAGTCGACTAGCGTCAAAATAGAATGAACATAATTCCGGACACGATACAAAATTACGTTTACGAGTATATGTTAGGGGCCCACCAGGTTCTGTTGCCCGGGGAAAGCTACGCCACTGTCTTTCTCCCTTTATCAAGCAATGCTGTTCTAAATAAATAAAATAAAATACATTCGTATTTATAGATTCTACCCATCTCAGTAACAAGACTGATTTTCAGTGGGGGACTTTAACTAAAGTGACTAAACCAACCCTGTAGGCTCCGAACACCATCGACGAGTGAACGATATTAACCAATCAAAGATCTATATTTCAAATATGTAAACATATGAACCTGTGATTGGACAGTGCGAACACCTGCGGACAGATGCCAGAATCAACAAGGCTGATTCAGAACAACTTTGAATGTATTGAATTCTTCGTTGCTATAGGACGTTCGTCCGTTCTAAATCACATAGAATTTATTCAAGTCATTGCGTGTCGAATATTTATAATAATAATATCACGTGTCCATTACTAGAAACAAAACTATACGAAATAAAATAAACCTAGAAGAGACGTGCGGGTCACAACATGTAGTAATAATCATTATTTGTCATAGTGAGAAATGTGCATCTTTTGCACAAACAATTAAAATAATACCATTGTGTTACAATTGTAGTACCTATACTGCTACATTACGTTACTTTTGCTTGAATGTCACGGTGACAATGGCAAAGCAACCCAAATCAGCACTATAAACCAATTTAAACTTACGTGGTTTCTGAACGTTTGCGTAACAAATTCTAGTATTTACATTAAAAGGTCGATTACAATTATTAGGGCCGGTTTTTCAATCACTTTTTAATCAGTGTTGTGTAACCGGGGCTATTACCAATATTGTCAATGTAAAACGTATTTACAACCTAAACATATATTCAAAATGATATTTTTTAGTTCAAACTAATTTTGTATATGATACCAATTTTAAAAAACCTACAACTTAGTTCTAATTTATTGAATTCATAAGCCCAAATGTTTGATAAATAGGAAATAAAATAGTATATGTATGTTTATTCTGGTTGGCTATTATTTAATCATTTGTCAAGCTTACAAAGATTTTAAATTATGCAACGTTTAGAGAACAATGATCTGTCTATACCAAATACAATGTAGTCTACATACGAATTTAAAGTCGCTGGAATATGAATTCTATCACTTTGATAAGAGTAATTACTAATTAGGATGTATTTGATATTTGGTTACTAACAGTATGATAGCATTCTCAAAATCCCTAGTTAGCCTAATCACTGACTGATAAAAACTGGCCCTTACATTACACATTTTGTCCACAGCTGGGTTGACCTTCCAACAGACTAACCCAAAGTAAACACATTATGAGTCTGCAGACGTTAACTCCGGCCCAAGACATTTCGATTCTGTATGACTTATGATGAGTGTGCCTATGCTGAATACCAATTACAAATGCAGTAGCCATTTCATAGCAGTTTTTTCTGTGGTCCCGATAGGTAACGTGAAACAGGTATCAAAATATTGATAATGTCCATTCCCACTCATTGCAATCTAATAGACTAATAGTTAGATGTAATATGAAAACGTGTTTATAAACACATGCTAGTGATTTTTAATATGTTTATACATTACGTAGTAAGGTCATAAGAAATTTAAATTCACTAGCTTGGACCTACGGTAACGAGGCCACGCAATATTTGAATTACACAAATACAATAATATATTTGAATTGCCTCAACGCTTATGTAAGATGTCACTTCTCATATACAATCAAATAATTATACGCTCATTGCCATAATGTCATAAAGGTAGTCAGCTGCGAAGCTTATGACTATTACGATCGTTGGTTGTGTCTGAGCCGTGGATGCGTCGACATAGAATCTGTCTTATTGTTGTTTTAGATTTGTAGGTGCATTATTTATTGTGATATGTGAAGATGGCAGATTGCACTGCTTACTTAAACCACACACGAAATAACACAGAACGTCACAAACCATTTACAGTTGGGATATGATTATGCATGAGGCCATGCAGATACAAATTTAATTTGTTTTTATTTGTTATCTGTGATGAGGCTCTTATAACAGGCGTATCAGTAATAATCGTAATTGTTGGTAGGACCTGCACAACTTGGCCCTCTTCAGGTGACATTTACTGTGGTATTTGGTTAGTTGTGGAAGATTGCCCGAGAGCTATTCGTATGACCGTGGTGACTCAATTTCAGCATTTGCCTCTATGATTGCGAAAACCTTGAGGCTAAACTTCAGTCAAGATAGCCGGTAAAGCGGGTATCGAACCTGCGATCTCCCGAATTAGCGACTTGTTTGCTAACCATTAGCCGGATCTCGATCGGTATTACATATTTTATCGTAATAGAGCCCCCCCCCCCCCCCCACATAATAGTTGCCTATTATCAATTCCTGTGCAACGTAATGCAAACTACTAGATTTGTGAAACTTTGAATTTAGTTTGTGTTGATGTTTGTACATTATTTGTGATGTGTATTGGCAGTCTGCTCCCCCCCCCCCCGCACACACACACACACACACACGTTATAAACAAAGCAATGTGTGTGCGTATACCAAACCAACAATATGGTAGATTGCATACATAACACAGTTCTTCGTGTGTCCGCCCGGCCCGACAAGCCAAATATATGCCTCGATCCGATTCACAACGGATACGGGTTGCAAGTTTTTTTTAACTTTATATATTATACTTACGAACACATACATTATGCACCAACCTTTCCTTGCGAACTTTGGGTTGAGGTTTGTGAGGTACGCTTTGTGGGTCACTCAATAAACTTAAATTAGTCTATGCGCCTTGATAAGGGAAACAAAACTATAGTATTAGCTTTTCTTATAGAAATAGTGTTTCGCTAGCATGCACCACTAGTTTGAAAGGTCACTGGTTTGATTCCCTGCACTGTGAATCATAATAGTACTTTTCCGAAGTGTTTCTCAATGGATAATCCGGGATGTTTACAAACAACCCTCGGCCAATTTCAAAATTGAAAAGTATCAGACAGCCCAGCTGTTTCACTTTTGCTCATAAATTTTTTATCATCAAATATAATACTTTTGCGTCCGGGTCCACCTTCAACCTCCCCCCCCCCCCCCTCCAAGCCAAGTTTATGGGTGGCTCGCACAGTTATCACAGATGACTAATTATTATAAACACTTCGTGATCTTATGCAAAAGCCAATTAATGTAAGCTTAGGAGCCTATCAACAGGAGCTTTTAAAATGAGCCTATAAAGTAATGCAATGGACAACACAGTGTACTTCCATTTACATGTAAACACATTTTTGTATTAGAATGAAAGTAATTCTTTTATTCTCCAATAATTATCATCATATTTAAAGTATACACAGCCGTCCGCGGAAACGCATATGATAAGAGTGCAGGGGACTGCAAGTGCAGGCAGTTCCCAAGCATAAAACACCGAGGAACGTAGGTTCTGGTCCTACGTGGGACAGTATTTGTAATTTCCTTCATCAACAGTTTGTGTCACCACTCATTGTCTTTGGATGCTATTACCAGGCGCATAGGAAGGGGGGGGGGGGGGGGGAATGGGGGGAGATTCCTCCCCCCCCACTTTTTCCTGTGACCCACCCAATTTAGCGTGTTAGGCACATTCCGACATACAATACCACACGGATACCCGGGTAAACATTCACCAACTAAATTTTATATTTCACAAGAGAAAATAATATTTGCAGAAACACAGAGGGCCCCACGCCCCGGAGAAAGCCAAGATCTTCGACACAAGATACATTTCCTCTGCCTTTGTTTGTACTTTGTAGCATTACAAAATAAAAGCGAATGGGTACTTGAGGTCAGTGACGTAATTAGGGAAGAGGCGGGTTAGGGCCCTCAAAACGTATTTATTTAAGCCTAAAAATCGAGAAATAACTAATATAGCAATAAAAATTTTCGCCGTCGGCGAAAAGGCCTCCGGAGGCTGGGGCTCCGCCCCAGACTCCGCGAGTTATCCGCGCTTCGCGCTCACAATTCTCCCCCCGCCCCCCCCCCCACTTGATTTAGAGTTCCTACGGGCCTGGCTATTACCAAGTCTGCAAAGTGTGGAATGAGACCTTTGAGAGTCTAATTAGTAATTAGTCACTCAACAATGAGACTTTGAAATTCGCTGGCGTACCAGTACCAATAGACTTGATTGGTTGCCCATCTCTGGTACTGGTACATACTCCATATCTAACGTTAGGCAGCTTGGCTCTCTCCCATCCCATCGCCAGAAACCACGCTCGACTCGAGCTGATAATGATATCTGTTGCACGGATAGTTTCGGTGCGCGGTGCGCGGGGAGGTGAAACCCGCCAGCCAATAGGAGACGTCTCGAGCGTTCAAACCTCGGCTGCAAGCGCTGCGCCTTTCAACCGTTAGGGCGAGGTAGCGGCCGAGAGAATAAAATAAATTGGAACACAAAACATGCGTTTTGTAAATGAAAATTCCCTTTGAACCATTTAACCGAGAGTTTTGAAAGTTAACATTTGCACTCAGGTTGATTTAAGCTGCTTGTTGTTGTACGAAAATATGTTTAGAAAAATTCCAGTCATTTAAAATAAGCAAACGAATTTCGGGAAAGTTAAGTGAAATCAAGAAGTTTCTCAATTTTTTACTAAAAATTGGGTGACTGTTTTTAAAATGTGTTAACTGGAGCGAGTAGATCGTTTCTTAATTAAGGATATGACCAAATATGAAAATTATCGTAGTAATCGTTTAACTGAAAAAATCAGTCGTCTCAGTGCTTGTATTTGCCTCCGCGCTAACCTCAGCGAGTCCTCTTAATGTAATCCAAGAGCATCAGTAAGAGTAGCACGTGAGTAGTTGTCTCACCGCTGATATGTTGCAAGTATATACATCGTCATTGAAATACGATTATCTAGCTCCATTATGCCAAGTTTACGTAATCGAATCCGCAAAGCGGTGTTAGTGTTATCAACTTCCTGGGTAGTGGGGGCTGCGCGAGGCAAGGCAGGACAATGTTCGAGAAACGGTTTATACAGCTTGGAGACAGCTTACACGAAGAGCGGCGCCAATCCTTACCACCGAATTGTTATTTCATTCATTAATTCACCCTATATGATACAAACAGGCAAGGCTTCAACTCTGTTCTGTCCAGTGACTCTACCTTATCGTCGTGGGTAGGTATGTGTGCTATGCCGGCGGAAGCGTATGCTTCTGCTAGGCCACCCTACCGAACAGATCGAGAAGGAGATGCCGCAGACAAAAGGCAGTTCACGTCCTCCCTTTTCCCTATTCCACCCATTTCTCTTACTTGTCCCTATCCTCCAATAAATCCCCGACGTTATATGACCCAGTTGTCGAGTATGACGTTAAACAACAAATAATATAAAAAAAAGCTACTGGGGAAAACACCCGACCAATCTTCAGTCAGGATTACCGGTGAGGGAATCGAACTCGTGACCTGTTGTGCTGCCGATGAGGCCTGTCTGTTGGGGCTCTCTCTTCCGAACACACCTTGTGTTGCAAATTATGTGCGAACCCGAAACGAGACGCGCCCCAATCACAAGGGTGGAAGGTGGAAAGAAAGTATTCAAACATTTCTATCTGAACACTGACGATTTGCCCCGTCTGGGCCCAGGGTAGAATTGGTCCAGGGTAGCTATGCCTGTCGTAAGAGACGACTGAAAGGCAGACGTCGTATGGCCTAGCTGTCGAGTACGTCGTAAAACAATAAATAATAATTGACGATTTGCACCCAGGTCCGCCACATAAACCAGCGCACCAAGTGCAACAAACTAATAAAGACATTTACACAAGTATCATCTTGGTTGTATAATATTATTTATTTTAAAGTTGTCTCAACATAAGTATAGTCACATCCCTGTAAGTATAATAGCTCTACTAAGGCCCGGTTTTTCAATCGGTTAACGAGTCGTTAACGGGGCCTTTAGCTGACGGTCCGTGGTCCGTAATCTGTAACCCCAATTAACCCTATGCAGATAACGGACCGTCAGCTAACGGCCCCGTTTTGACCGATTGAAAAACCGGGCCCAAGTCCAATAATACAATAACTTCCTATCATCTTCTTCATTTAGCTCCATTATGAATTGTTAACGACCTTGGGTTGGGTGCCTGGAAACTCCTAACACAGTGGGAGTGACTACAATGAGGCTTGTGCACTCTGGCAGTCTGTCCGCCTGGGGCCTCATTCCTGTACATTTTTTTAACTCTTCTTAACTCTCGCTAACCCCATGTTAAAATGACCCCGGGGTTAACACCTACCCAGGCTTCCCTGCATAATTCGGAGGCAAATATGACCCTGTCTGATAGTAGGGTTAAGAAGAGTTATCTCAACAATACTTGGAAATGCCGCCATTTTGCGAATCCCCATGTGTACAGGTTCACAAATGTCACATTTCAATTCTTTAATTGGGAATATCCACTTCATGGATACGTTACTGTATGTGTTTATTGCAGTTTACAAACCATTTTGTGTATTTATAGTGCATTATGTACAACCTAGATCTGTAAATAAGTAGTTTTATTGAGTATTTTGTCGACGTTTTGAGGTTATTGGACTGTTTTTGTTTGTTATTGTTTTTATTTCGTCAAGTTTTTTCAACAATGCCTTCCTTCGATCGGCGTCTCAATTGCTGACTCCTGATTGGCTATTGACAAACACCGTGGTTAAGTTTGCAAATGTACAGGAATGAGGCCCCTGGAGTCTATTGAATCTCACTGAAACAGCTTACACGAAAGGGATATGAGACTATCAGTATACGAGAACCACGTGCGCTGCAAACGAATGGACTGAATGACCCTGCACTAGTTCGGAGTCGTGATCGGATCGGAAGAGGTTGTTTTAAGAATAGCCCGAGACGAGAAAAGAGTGGATTGTATTGTGTGAATTAGGGCCGAGTTTATTTGGCAAGTGCGTAATGTAGGCTACTGTGGTGCAGATCACGGCGCGCGCACAACCTCTGCTGCTGACTCAGGCTCTAAAAATAATTCGCGGCCCTTTTGATTTTGGTTTTGTTTTATTATCTTTTGGTGTAACCTAATTTTGTAGTTCTTCAAATGATTATTATGACAGCTATTTTTAAATACTAGTGAGTTTCAGTAGTAGGATGGTAGCGATGTCGGCCAGAAAGAAGGAGACGGAGAGTCTGAAGAAGCAGAACACCAAATAACTCTATAGTCAGTGAGTGAGTGACACGCAAAACAAATGTACGTTATCACTCAATTACTGAACACGATTTAAAATTTAGATTTTATTACATGTATGCAATGCCTATTCTATTCAGTTAGGACTTACGCAACTTATCTATTACAAACTGTAACGACGCAAAATACAAACAATAGAAAATTACAATAAAATAAAGACGTTTAGTGTAAAAATGTGCATCGTTGTTATGGTGGCTCTGAACTCATGACGAATAGATAGACCAGAACATTTAATTCACCGGGAATTGAGCCCAGATCTTCTGCATCAGAAGCAGGGAATATACAAACAAAATGACCAAGTAGGGTGTTGAGGCATTGTTATCTAAAATGTGTGGATGCTAGATGTTCTAAACTTGTTGTGTTTGAAACCACGTACAATTTAATTTTATTGTTATTTCGTGTTTAGTTGGGTCATAATACGTTGTGTCATAATACGTTGGGTCATAATATGACGTCGGCTGAAACCACAATCAGCCTTGGTGGTGATGAGATTACAAATCGAAGAGCAGCCAGTAGGCCTACTGTTTTTAACGACTGGTCGTCAATACCTACGGTACTATCCACGCTCTTCGTTGGTTTTGTTATACTTTTGATGTAGGCTGGACTTGACCGTACGTCATCAGTTTGTTTCTTATGACGGGAACTCTTATGACAGACGGAAGACGGATCAAAACCGCGGCAGTTTCTTTTGTAGCTTCGTTCGCTCTGGGGTTTGCATTTAAATCTCTTTCCATCGACACATAGGTCCAACCGATTGGCGCATCTCAATGAAAAACATTAAAATTGCTAGGGGGAAGGGGGTGGGGGTGGGGGTTAATGGAATGCTGGTTGAATGAGTGCGTATTTATTTAAAAAAAATCATTAGTGGAAGGCTTATGTCAGAACCGATCGATGTATTCTGGGACGCATGTTGTCACTGAACCTAATAATATGCCACAAAGATTATATCGCATGGTATTCAATTCAAACACACGAATGTAGTTGGGAAAGTGAAGAGCGGGTGTACAAGAACACCACATCACATGGTAATGGTAACCGCGCGTTTAGCCGTGTGTGCTGATAAGCCCGCCCACCTATCTCATTGTCCGTGGGTCTACTATAATGAGTCCTGTTTCGCTACCACGAGCATCCGTCAAGAACGAACCACACTACCATGCAAAAGTTCTTTTTATTTCATTGCACATTTTTAACGAAACATATTATTTATTGCTTTCTACTGATGATGACTGAGTTTTTTACTTTTCGTACAATTGAAAAACGAAGATAACAATTAATAGGCCTATCCCTATCAATAATTTTTCGTAGAAATACCTGTTACAGGGTTCATACCACCTTTACCGACTAACTATAGCTATGTTGGGGTGTTTGGATAGTTGGGAAGGAATGTCCGAGGGCTGTTAGTAGGATTCAATCCTAAGATTCGCCTTAGTACGACTGAGGCAAATCTCGTGAAAAAACTTCAGTCGGGATTGCCGATGGCCGGAATCGAACTGGCGACTATCTCTATCGGCGCAGGCCTATTTGAAAGAACGTGAATGTTGCAGTAAACGTGACAAATAAAACATGTAAAGCGCCACCGTGGCCGGACCGTATGTCCCATCGATCGCGCATGCGCATACACCTCCGAGAGATAAAACGCCTTTTATACAGGCCCCGTGTGCAATTAACAGTCTGGCACTATTAGCCGGGAAGTTAATTGCGCAAGTGTTGTTGGCTACAATACAAACAACAACATTTGAGCACTATTCTGAATGAGAAATGTATAGCGAGGTCGCAAAGGGCCGACGGAAACGAAGACTGTATATAGCAAGATAATACAGGCCTAAATAAACAAATACACAATGTATAAGTATATCTCATGGTCCAAGAAGGTTATTTGGGTGAGATATTAGATCATGAGTATATATATTGTGTTCTTTAATGGGACCTTTAAACACGTCAATATATTGCTGGCATGTCCCATGCTGCGTTTTGACAATTTTAAACACATTTATAAGCAATAATTGCTCAGAGTATTGAAACTTGGAATCTACTCTATACTTTAATTTATTTACTTATTATTTATTACATATTCCTATTCATATTAACGATGCTGAATAGGGGCAGGCAGAAAAGAGCACAGCTCCAAACACAGAGTGACTGTCAACACAAAACAACTAAATACAGTAATGAACATAACAAATTACATAATAATAATATAACATGGAAAAGATTATGAAAACAAGTTAATCCAAACAATACGACAACCCAAAATAATAAAATATACAAAATAGAAAATAGAAAACAGAAAGCAAGAGTTACTAAGATATTATGAATGATAACATTATTATTTATTATACAAGACCAAACTAGTGTTGTTATTTTTGTGTGTTGTTGCTTTTCGGCAATATTGGCCTCAGCTCAGACGACCAATGGGTGAACGGCATAGTGTCATATGTTATTGCACCAAACATTGCTATTGCTCGTGTAAGCGTTACACCACTCAATATTTATGGCAGCGTACGCGGTAATAGCACAACGTGCTGATAGCAGAGCTGAAGCCCAACGCGGGGACACGCGCGCCTGCCTTGGGTCCGTCCTGCGCGAGTCTATGTTAGTCAAACAATTTGTAGTTATTCTTACCGGCGCAAAATATGTGGTTTTATGCACTAATAACGCACTCGGGGAGAAGTGTAGGGAACGATGACTTTTTGCTTGTAAAATATATTTCAAATCAGGTAGAACAATAATTAATAATGAAGCATAAAATAATATCAATTAAAATACTATGACCAGTTACCGAATAGTTAACATTTCGATGCGCTAAACCAGAAATATTTGGGGTTCAGACGGTATATTCAACGGCGTGTCCCTAGCAATGACATCGAGTCCAAAAATTTCGTACCAGTTCCTCCGCTCCGGAACCGGTTCCGTAGCGGGAAAAAGTTGATACTAGTAATCTTAATTTTTCCGTATTTTTTTTTTTAAAGTTACAATTTACAATCAGCAGGTCATAAGTCCCCTTTAACGTAATTCTTCAAAGCTCAAACAATGCGCGCGTCCTTGAACACGCGTGGCCTATTGTATGATCTGCTAAAGGGATGGGCCTAGTATAGCTGACTCTTGAGTGAGAAAAGAAGAAGGTGCTGACACGTAGTTACACCAAAAAGAAATGCAATTTATCAAATCAAATAAATCAATTATTTATTTAATACAAATTTTAAATAAGATTTTGTTGAAACAAAAATAGCATTAACAAAGGATGAATTAGCCATTTTAGCACTCAAGGCACTCATGTTGTCGGTCTAAACTCAAAATAAATCAAAATGAAATCAACACCACTTGAATGTCGTGTGTCGGCTGCCCACCTGCTAGTGCTTGTGCGTATCACGTGACAGCAGAGCGCGCACGGACTCGCCGCTACACCACCCCTTTCTCATAAGTAGTTCGCATATTTCGAGAAAAAAAAAACTGTGTGAAAAGTCGGAACCGGTTCCCGGGTACCCGACGTCATCACTAGTAGGCCTACACCCCAGGACCAACCACTGTATACGGCTACCTATATATATATATATATAGCGAACACATGTATTGCGTGGCTAAATAATTACACCGTTATGATCACGCTCGCTTAATAGTAATACATTTGGTATCGGCGCTTTGACTACAGACAGGTCGAGTTTATGCCATGAACAATTCAACACCTTTTTACTTTGGTTTACCACCACAATGTCGAAATTCACGTAGCGTAAAAACACTGCTCTAATTGTACGGCCGGCCCTTGCTTGCGGCCTAAATTTGGGTGAAACAGTGAGGTAGGTACACTACACATCTTTACTTATGCTAGACCTTTACTACACTTGTCACAAAACAACCCTACGTAAGCGTCCGTCATAGACGAGAGAGTCTTGACCAATCAGCGATGGGTATAAGAAATTGGGAGCTCGCTCGCTGGCTGGCCACGAACCCCTCGTCTATGACAAAAGTCAGCTTAGGTTGTTTCAGCACAAGTCTCGAACTGGACGCCACCCGTCTTCGGTAAGAGATCGAAACTGTGACCCGACTGACTTTTGACCTTTGCGCCGCGACGCCGTTGCAATGCACACTACGGCGTGAAGGCATGGAGGGCTCTGACGGCCTCCTCCTTATCCCCACACCTGCTACCCGACCCCCCTCAACTCCATGAAACAACAAACTGAACAACTGAAACAAACTGATTTTCAGTTACGCTTTTCATTCGTGACAACCGAACAACATGAAAAGCGTAACTGAAAATCAGTTTGTTTCAGTTGTTCAGTTTGTTGTTTCATGGAGTTGAGGGGGGTCGGGTAGCAGTGGTGGGGATAAGGAGGGCTCCGTCATTCTTACAGTTTCTCAACTATACTAAACTTTGCTAGTTGTTTTTTTCTTCAATGTTGTGGAGTCAAGATCGCGACCACCCGCTACACACTCAAATGACGCAGTCCTCCACCTCAATCAGAATGATGAGACCTCTAATCACGCTCTAGCCTATCACTATCACACAAGTGTCTTACCACCCTGTCGTTAGACCCAATACCGGCATAATCACCCTGGTCTTGTTCTACACGGGGGGCAATGTCAGAGTGAAAGAGTTTCATGAAAAAACTTCATAAGATATTTAGAAGTGAATTTATATTTGTAGTCAAATTCGTTGAGTGAGCAGTTTCTTTGCCGTTATTTTTTTACGAACTATACGCCGAACTAAATTCGTTGAAAGGGGTCGTTATTGGACGCACAGATCTTTCTCACAGACCGAAAGACTCACGAAAATACTCACAAAGACTCTTCAAAACAGAACACAAAACAAATCGATAGGCATGGAGTTACGTTTACATTGTATTTTGAAGTATAGGGTCGTCGGGGAAAGAAGCAAGGTGTTGTCGTCACGGATTATGTAATAAACGATGCCATGTATCAAGCCATTTCTCCTCTACTCGGTACCAGCTGAGCACTCGCGAGAAAGTAATACGGAAAGGGTTGCTGTAGACCGCAGACCCATCAAGTCAGGTGTCATTGCTAAAAATAGCAATCTTTTGATGTAGGTAAATGATACAATTTCTCAATCACTTTTCAGATACATGGAATAGTCACGAAAAATGCGTATAAAATTAACTTTGGATTTTAAAAATAGCTTCAATATTAACGGTTTTGGCGTAGTCTGAAAATTATAATAATGACGAGAGCATTGCTATAAAACTGACTAGTTTTCAAGCTATTATAAAATTCATAGTTAAATTTTATATCAATTTTTCGTGATCATTCCATATATCTGAAAAGTAATTGAGAAATTGTAACATTCAACTACATCAAAGATTGCTATTTTTAACAATGACACCTGGCAGGAGTCATTGTTAGGTGACCTTGATAGGTCCGCAGTCTATAGCAACCCTTCCTGATTCCTTTCTCGCGAGTGCTCAGCTGGTACCGAGTGGAGGAGAAATGGCTTGATACCTGGCATCGTTTATTACATAATCCGTGACGACAACACCTTGCTTCTTTCCCCGACGACCCTTTATAGTAGAAACATTTGCCGGGGTGTAATCAGTGCGTTATTGTCACTTGAGGCCTACATGACAGGTGTAAAGGTTTCTAAACACTTTCAAGATGGTGTCAGAAAGAAAACGCCGCCGCTATACAAATTGCCCGCGGTCGTTACGAATTGTACACCCTGCAATTTGGTTATATCCATCCTCATTCATTGCCGGCCCGTTGCTACAATGTTGGGAGTACGTAATGTTGATTTCCTGCCAAAACGACAACAAAATGGCAACCACGGTCTCTCCCTAATGACCTAGTTTTACAGACTGGAATTTTGTTTATTTTTAAGATGAACATATAATAGCATTGTTATGGCGAATGGGCATGTACATGACTTCCCCAATCCCGAGCACACTCATACATTTAGCTCGGAGATAAACTTTGTCTAGACACTATCACCATCCAGATCGATCTACAACGAAATACGAAGGTATTAAAACAAACATGCGAATTATAGAGGTAGCCAAATTTTCCAACCTCCTGTTCAGATTCACGTTCGAAAAAAGCATTACCTTACGAACGAAGTGCTGGCGTCCAAACACATGAAAGGGAAATAAAAGTGACAAAGGTGAAAAAGAAGACACACACCGAGATAGAATTTGTTGGTTGACGTTTGATTTCACTTTCACTCTCGTTTCTGTGCAGGGATATTTTAGTTATATAGGCAACCCAAGACAACCTTACACGTGCTTTCGTCACAGGCGAGGTATTCGTAGCCAACCAGCGAGCCGCCCGAGACAAGCGCGCGCAGGAAACGATCGCTGATTGGCTACGAATACCTCGCCAGTGACACAAGCATGTGTAAGGTTGTCTTAGGTTGCCAGCATGGGTTCCAAGGTTATCAGACAGGGCTACCACGTGCCGACATATTGTAACTCTACCCCGAGCCCAGGTCAAGTTTCATAGCTAACGTGTCAATTACATTTTACAACTGATTCTTGAGATCGCCGATATTACCCAAACCATACTGCTATTTGGAGGTATACGTGTCTGTTAAAAATTGTCAAAAAGTACAGCAAAATAAGTCATTCCCTAGAGAGAATTTAATTTTCTTTCTTATATATGTTTCTATGTTCTAATGATTATTCCCGTTTTACAAATTACGTAACTTACCTATTTGTAGTGTGTTGTTGCAGCTGCAACACACATTTTTTCACAATTTAATTAGGTAATTTGAAAAATGATAATATTTATAGCAAATTAAATTCTAAATTAAATAATTTTATTAATTCTTAATTAAATTCTTATGCAAATTTAATTCTCTAGGCCAGGGAATGACATATTTTGATTTACTTTTTGACACTTTTATTTAAAGCATTATCGGGCACGTAAATATACCTCCAAATAGAAGAGGTATGTGATTGGGTATTGAAAGATCGGTGATAATACCGGAAATAGGTTTGTACTAAATTCGAAAATTGCTCTTCCTCTACTCTAAAGCTACATTATTTGCTATGATTTGTTTGAATGAAAAACCAAGAACCTAGATAAGGTAAGTCAAGTCTGTTAATTGTGATTAGTAAAAATGAAAGTGTCGGTGATAGTGGATGAATTGATTCGCAGTGCACTGTTTCCAGCTTCTGGGAGTACACATATGGAACGAGCAACAGGAACTGTATGAACTGTGACTGTGTGAATCACGATACCAAAATAACGAACTCCATTGCTAGTCTATAATTGCCACGAGTTAGGCTAGACATTGCACTGAGGCTAAATGTAATGTTGGGGAATGTTGAGGTATTTCAATTATGGACAAATGGTAGGCTATCTAGTTTAAGACAAAATAAGTGACGAGTATTCGCTGCATACACATGTATAGGCAGTAGCAGTTTGGCGGCTTTGTTTCCTGGTATATATTTGTTCCTTGTGAAATTTGACGCATTATAAAGAAAAATACCGGAATCATAGCTTCACACTAATAAGTTCGGAAACTGCTCTTACTCGTAAGTAAATACTCGTTTACGAACAGCAGGACAATAAAGTCAATGATAGGACTGTCAATTAAACGAAAACTTGGTGCATTTTTTTAAACATACGTTGTATTGAAATATTTCAATTGTGCATCCGAAAACCCACATGCTTGGGTCTTTGGAGGGGGGGGGGGGGGGGGAGTTGGGAACACTTCCAGTGCTTCCAGACTGGTCCGTTGCCAGGATAGGTTCGGTACCTTGATGACGCTTGAAATAGTCTGACGACGATGCAGGCAACACTGGCGTACATCCATCACGAGACGCGAGCCGAGACAATCTACGTCATCCATGACGTGAACGCCCCCCCCCCCCCCCCCCCCACGCCCCACAAACCAAAATCGACCGGCAGATATGGTCCACGATCCCTTAAGGCTGTATGTCGACCTACCTTGCGGTAACCCGGATTTTAATTGTCGTTTATAAAATTTTAAAATTGTCAAAAAGTAAACCAAATGATATGTCTATCATTTCCTAGAGATGTTGTGTTCTTTTTTGTTATTGTTTCTTTGTCCAATAATTATTTCCGTAATTCTTTTTCAAATTAAGTTATTTAATTTTTGTAAAGGCTGGTCCAGTTCCACACAAATTTTTAAGACATAAGATTTAAGGTTTAACGCGTAGTCGTAAAGTTGGATCATAGGAAACACGTACTGGCGTTCACACAAAGTTTTAGTTTTAAGACGTTGTTTGTATGCGTTATTCATTGTCATAAAGTTGGGCAATGTACTTTAATAATATTTACGAATTAATTGTAAGATGTGCAATAATTGTTGTAAACAAGGCTGTTATAATTAAGTATGGATAATACAAATTTAAATTAATTTGTATTGTATCACAATGATGTTTCAACTGAGGATAAAACGTTACAAAGTACCGGTACTACACTTTACTAGGCCTATTTTGAACGAAACGAAACTATGTAAACCAGAGCCCTAAAAACAACGTCTTAAAACCTTATGCATTATGTCTTAAAAATCTATGTGGACCAGCCTTAATGTGAATTGTTGCAACACACTTTTCATAATTAAATAAGTACATTTGAAAAACGGAAATATGTATTGGAACAGTGAAACAAACGTAAGGAATAGCATTAAACTCTCCAGGGGATGACATATTAGGGTTTACTTTTTGACAATTTTAAAGAATTTTAAAGCAAGCAATTTTAACAGACATAAATCGGGAGTTGCGGGTAGGTCGACATACAACCTGAATCTGGAAAAGTTGCGGGTAGGTCGACATACGCGTACAACCTGAAGGTCTGGAGGTCGCGTGAGCGATTCCCTCCTCCACACATTCTCATTGAATCCGATGAGGGGTCCAACTGTGGGTCCGCAGTCCGCACAGTAAGTAAGCAGATTTTAATGTATCGGCAGTGTATTTTTCTTTCATTTTTTTTTTTGCGGACCCATTGGAAGCGTGGTGTTTACTATACAAGACTAGGGTTACATTACATTTAATGAAGATTATCGTTACTTGGTTATTATATTTTTTCAACTAAAACTATGCCTATAACCTATATTAACCTATATTCCATCTAAAGGAGTCCGAAACACTGGTTACAGTTGGTTAGAGCAAATAGGAGGGTTCGAAATTCGAATACTTGTGTAAAAGCTTCGTTCTTCTCTTCAACTGCTCGGTAGTCCAGGTTACTACAGGAACCTATATGACTGGTCAAAGTTACACCGTCCTTTCGGATGGGACGTAAAGCCGATGGTACAATTGGTACTATTCGACATGAGTAGGCTACGTGCCGATACTAGGCTTCCCCTCCTCATTATCATTCACCAATCATCACTCATCAGGCTAAAGAGGGCATTGTGCCCTGGCCTTAATTGCAATAAAATAAATTAAATAGATAAATAAATAAATACATAAATAAATAAATAAATAAATACATAAATACATAAATAAATAAATAAATAAATAAATAAATAAATAAATAAATAAATAAATATGAACGAAGGAGTAGTTAATACATTGGAGCAGGAGCAGTCATTAGAATCATTAATTTGCTTTCCATTCTTAAATTTTAAGTAGCGTTTCCAATGGATTTACGCGACTGTAGAAATTGGCTCCTAGTGCGCTAGTGACGTCAAAGAGACCCAGCCTGCTCGTGCGCAGTCACAAGAGCAAGATCGCAGGCTGCACATTACACAATACGGTTCCGTTGTAACTTATAAAGCATGTTTACTGATCGTAAATAACCCACCCGCACCGCAACTGACGTCACCACAGCTACCTTCATCATGCCCACAAGTTTAATTAAGTTCAAGTGATGGACACGTTGACGCGCATAACTCTATCGACACTTAGGTATCTATTTCTAAAACAATCCATGTAAAAATACTTATCGCATACTATGTGAATGGGTTACGAGTCCCAAATCCGGGTAAAATGAAAATGTAGAGGTAAAATTAGCAGAAAAGCAATTCTTACAACTAAGTACTAACTACTCTTGTTAATTGGTATTTGCTTCCATAAAGATAGATCCCGGCCGTAGGCCATACATGGCTTCTTAGTATTTAAAATGTCTTGAAAAGTGTGGTTTCCCCTTATATAGATAGCATCAGTTGTCCACTGGGAGGCGTTTACCTTCGATACTCGTCGTCAATGACGAAATTTACGTTTTTTTTTTCAAATCATACCTCTAAAGTGTATTGCAATGAATCTGTGGTCCTAGGATCCCGCCCACCTTCCCCTACCTTACTCCATACCTCGAATCGCCGGCTCGAGTCGGGTACCCCTCGCGGCTGGCTCGACCGGCGATTCGAGGTATGGAGTGAGGTAGGGGAAGGTGGGCGGGATCCTAGGACCACGGATTCATTGCAATACACTATAGAATGATACACCGTATGTCATATCAATCAACAGCATGAGAACAAGAGACCACAGCACCTTGTGTCTTCGTAAGTGCACTGACTGAAAGCTGAGTACCTAATAAATCATTAGTGCAGTCATTTAATAGGCCTAATAAGTAGAGCCCAATGGCTTTATTTTTTCCCAAGTTTCGTTTTTCAAAATATATATTTCGCGTTTTGGCGGTGTTATTTTTATAAGGCGCATAACATGCAAAAAAAACATATACAATCAGTTTAGGAATATCACTCAAACAAATACGAGACACGTGTGTATAAACAATAAATACTTCCTATATCTACTTCATCTATATTTTAAATTCTTCTGCCCGTTTTTTCTTGACCGTTTTTTCTTACACTAACACTTTGGCCAATAATTAATAAAATAGGTAATAATTAATAATAATGTTTGGCCAATATTAAACACATTTTCGTTATTTCGTTTTTTTCGTGAATACACAGATATTTCGTGGATTTAGTATGTCAGCTCCATATCGCGTTATTTCGCGATTACAAATTAGCATAATTAGCATGCTTACACGATTTCTTGTGTACAATTCCCATTTTTAAGGGTATAACTACAGTTTCGTTTCATTTTGTTTGTAACGCCGAACGCGAATTTTACTTGGCTCTAGTAGTAAGTACTAGTAAGTATCACAATTCTATCAAAATAAGAACGCAAATGTGCTGCACGAATGCGATACTCAAGCAACTCACTTCGGGCCGCATGCAGTTAGTGGATAGACTACACGACTGCAATTGAGGGGCGGATGATAACATGTATTTGCTGTGTTTGTGACATGTGTGAGGGGCGTGGATCGCATTCACTACTATTGCCAGCGTGGTTGGTAGTACTGGTAGACGAGGGGGATACTACCGCGTGCAGAGCTAGTTGAGTCGTTGGTATTCATTGATATCAACCAGGATGACGGCAATATTCTTGCATGGCTTGGCGCAACATTTCAAAGTTTGAATTTTTCAAGATTGAAGACAACCTACAAATATTATGTTGTATGTAGTCAATGCGAAGCTCCTCTTTGATGCCCCAGCTCAGATTTATAGGATTTCGGACAATGTTTTAAAAAGTAACCTCGTTGGACAATTTTGTAATAATGCCTTACAGAGAAAAGGTCTTAAATAATGAATAATAATGTACGCCAGCTTTAAACTGAATTGTTGCACCGGTATTTCAGATTCAGGACATAGGCCTACCAATTCTTGAATTTGTTCATACAAAGGAATTGTAACATTATAGGCCTACATTATTAATTTTTGATAATCTCTGTATGGCCTTTCGAGTAAAAATTTATAATTAAATCCACAAATATCCAAATAAAATAAAATAAAGTTTGCAATGAATATAAAAAGGTAGGTATATATTTCAAAGGCTAGAGCCAGGAAACTTCTGTATCGACTTATAGAACCAATGGCATAATTCAAGTCGATCAGTCGCACCACAAAATTCGCAAAATATATACATTGCAATGGATGAGTATTTCGCTTTCAACAGTATTACAAATGTAGACATAACTCAATAAAAATGTCAATACGTACAAAGCCGAATGCATCAACTTTCTTAAGAATAAATACCCATATAACTAATATGTAAGTTATTACAAATTTAAATCTTTGACTATATATTATTACGTTTAAGTGTATGTATTTTTTTATTTTCAATGTACTTTTTTATTTTCAATCTATGATGTATCTTAATTTGCAGTTGTAATTTATATATTTTACTGTACATTGTATCTATGTAATGTATATTAGCGAAAGCTAAATAAAGTTACACTATACTACTCGGCGTAGTATAGCCAAGCTATGCATTGTGGCCGTGGTGAACCGGCGTTCTAAAGTTGATTCGCTCCCGTAAACCTTCTTTTCCATTGGCTCGCGCGCGCTACGGAATCTATTTTGCACGGATGTATTGATTGTAAATGGATGTGCATGGACGTACACTCGTCATCGCTCGTCCCACAGGTCCGAGACGTGCGTGTGCAATCAAGGGACGTGAGTTAGAATCCCGCACGAGAACGGATTACAATCGACCTGTCTACGGTGTCTAATCCGGTTAGGGCGAAGGTTCTAAGCGTATTCCACACAGGGACGTAGGTTCGAATTCCGCATGAAACCACTGTAATTTACCTTCATCCTCATTCCCCTGTCATCAAGACGTTCAACAACTACAATGTAACATATAGTCAAACAAAAGCAGGTGAGATTGTAGGCGACTGTTCGCCGCTTTTCTTATGAGGAATTCACCTTGCTACTCCTCGTTGTAGGTTAAGGTTGGTATAGGAACCTACATAACTTATCAAAAGTGGTTTCGGTCTCTCTTTCGCCCCCCCCCCCCCCAACCATACCCCGCAATCAATTCACAATCAAATCTACACAACACATGCTTCTTCCCGCGAACGTATCCCTTTCTCGCAGGTTCGAAGATGGCTCCCATTGTTTCCCATTTTCAGGAAATCTGTTCATTTATCCATAATCATTAAACACGCATATCTTGGAACTATTATCGGCTACACATATTCCAACCTTGGAATGTGTCTACCATTTTCCACTTGCCCTACAATTATTTTCTTTAGGCCTCAAAATATATCCAACTAAACAAGGATCCCTCTCTACTTTCAACCTACCATACGCCAGGACAACCAGCCAAGTTTGGTCAACACTCATTCACAAAATTTGGGTCTCCTTTGATTCAGTTCAGATCGATCCCGATAGCAACTTTTCCGTTCGTAAGGTACAACAATGCGTTTCGTTACCACAACGCCCAAATGACGTGCGTTCCGAGTGACTACGCATACGGAGTAGCCCGACCTCACCTCGCATCTCAACGCGTCATCGAGCATATTCGCGGTAGAGACACAGATGATTCGCCCTCCAGGCATTGCAATAGCGCGCGTAGAGTAGTCTATTATTACGTCGGGTATACTGAACCGACGACCTCGGAAATAATTACACTTCGGCCGGCCGTCGAATAGGTGGACGGCCAAGACAACGTCGGCCTCATGTCGGATGGACAGCAAATATTGCATAGGCCTGCCCAGTGTTTCTCAGCCAGCCTCATGCACCGGTGAGGCGCCTACTGATTTTAGATTTCAATTAGGCTACTTAATTTCATTTTGCCACAGAACAGAATGATGGTGTTTAAACTACGTTTTGGCCTCAGCATCACATTTTCACGATTTGACGCCTGCGAACACGCTTCAGAATCGGACAATGTGAAAATAGGAACCACCCCCTCCACCTACTAGCTCTTTTGAATATATTCCTCCAATTCCCCCCCCCCCCCCCCCCCCCGTATGGCCCCGGGAGAGAATATGTAAAACTGGTATAGTTTCTTCCTCCCCTCCCTTCCTTCCTTCTCTCCGTGTATTTTTATTTTTTTGACCATGGGTGGGGGGAGCGGGGCGGGGTGGTTGAACGCAAAATCCCCCCCCCCCCCCCCCCGCCCAACCTTCTTAACGCCACTGGGTTTCAGTAGGCTTACTCGAATCCAGCATAAGGCAGTTTCTTACTTGACCTCATCTATCATCCCTCCCTCATTGTCGGCATGCTTAAAAAATAGAGACGTAAAGCAAAACTAATTGTTGTTTTAGTCTTATTTTTCTCTCATGAATTTGTAATAACTCTCAGTATGAAAACCGTGCAAAAGAAAGTAAGCAATATCTCGAGAACGCTACACATAGCACAACGATGTGGATTCGTAAGAACTCAACCTTGGAGTAAGGAAAATTCAAAGATTTTAATTTTCAGGTTTTCTAATTTGTGTCTAGCGTAGACTACCTGGTCTGAAATAGAATACGCAGCCAGTACTTCCTCCAAATGATCCCGTGTGCGAGAATAGCACATGCACATACAAGACGCACCACGTGCCCTGCAAATAACGCGTCTAGTAGACTGTTTAGTCTGGTACGTCGGTAGCAAGGAAGGGAAGGGGGTGTAACGTCGCTATCGATTGGGCGCGTGGGTGTCTATCCAGCCCACTGGGTCTCTCCCTGCCTGCCATGGTCGCAGTCAATACTCCCGTACACTTGCCGCCTGCACTGGGTCCCGTCGTCGGCGCGATTAGCCTCATCACACTGGCCGCCTGCACTGGGTCCCGTCGTCGGCGCGATTAGCCTCATCACACTTGCCGCCTGCACTGTGTCCCGTCGTCGGCGCGATTAGCCTCATCACACTTGCCGCCTGCACTGGGTCCCGTCGTCGGCGCGATTAGCCTCATCACACTGGCCGCCTGCACTGGGTCCCGTCGTCGGCGCGATTAGCCTCGTCACACTTGCCGCCTGCACTGGGTCCCGTCGTCGGCGCGATTAGCCTCATCACACTTGACGCCTGCACTGGGTCCCGTCGTCGGCGCGATTAGCCTCATCACACTTGCCGCCTGCACTGGGTCCCGTCGTCGGCGCGATTAGCCTCATCACACTTGCCGCCTGCACTGGGTCCCGTCGTCGGCGCGATTAGCCTCATCACACTTGCCGCCTGCACTGGGTCCCGTCGTCGGCGCAATTAGCCTCATCACACTTGCCGCCTGCACTGGGTCCCGTCGTCGGCGCAATTAGCCTCATCACACTTGCCGCCTGCACTGGGTCCCGTCGTCGGCGCGATTAGCCTCATCACACTTGCCGCCTGCACTGGGTCCCGTCGTCGGCGCAATTAGCCTCATCACACTTGCCGCCTGCACTGGGTCCCGTCGTCGGCGCAATTAGCCTCATCACACTTGCCGCCTGCACTGGGTCCCGTCGTCGGCGCGATTAGCCTCATCACACTTGCCGCCTGCACTGGGTCCCGTCGTCGGCGCGATTAGCCTCATCACACTTGCCGCCTGCACTGGGTCCCGTCGTCGGCGCAATTAGCCTCATCACACTTGCCGCCTGCACTGGGTCCCGTCGTCGGCGCGATTAGCCTCATCACACTTGCCGCCTGCACTGGGTCTCGTCGTCGGCGCGATTAGCCTCGTCACACTTGCCGCCTGCACTGGGTCCCGTCGTCGGCGCAATTAGCCTCATCACACATGACGCCCCGAGAACAAACGTCGTCGAAAATAGCGAGAGAGAGTCGACGCTAAATATCGATTTGCTAGTTGTAAAACTGGGTGGGCTACACGGACGCTTAAATATAGAGCGATTTGCAGCGTTCAGGTTTTCATGTATGCAGGAACGCATGCCTAAATTAAAGCGAACAGATCACATGCCTAAATTAAAGCGAACAGAACACAT
This sequence comes from Isoperla grammatica, assembly GCA_945910005.1. Classification (NCBI taxonomy): domain Eukaryota; kingdom Metazoa; phylum Arthropoda; class Insecta; order Plecoptera; family Perlodidae; genus Isoperla; species Isoperla grammatica. Next base: position 18,756,047 of record OX246740.1, read on the forward strand.
GAGTAAATTAAAGCGAACGGAACACATGCCTAAATTAAAGCGAACAGAACACATGCCTAAATTAAAGCGAACGGAACACTTGACTAAATTAAAGTGAACGGAACACATGCCTAAATTAAAGCGAACGGAACACTTGACTAAATTAAAGTGAACGGAACACATGCCTAAATTAAAGCGAACAGAACCATGACTAAATTAAAGCGAACAGAACACAAATATAATAGTATATATGTTTTGTGATGGTGACCAGAAAGATGTGTATTTCAATAGTTCGATTGTGGATACCATAACGACGGCCATGGAGACGTACAACGAGTCAACAATGGCTTTCGAACATTTCTGCTAGTTCGCAAAGAAAGGGTATGAGATGAAGTAGAGTTGCCCCAGCGTCATGCTACGAAATAGCAGAGTCCAATGGTACCAAGTATAGGCTTATACCAACATAATTTTCTGTATGATATTGATAAGATTCGCTAGTCTATAGTACCAGTCCTATGGTAGAGGTTCCTTATGGCCATAGAAGCTGCACAGCCGTCTACTTTCACGCTACAAAATAAGAATAATAGTACGGAGAAAATCGTGTTTGTCATTAGAACCATCCGGAGGCCTGACACAAAAGGGAACACGCGTATGAAAATTTTAATCGATTTATAAATACCTTGTCTCTCATTTAGTAATTTTGTGTCTTTGAATTTTGAAAAACGGATCAGTCTATGCCTCAAAATAATTGGTTTAGTAACGATAAATAAAAGGGCGCGAAAAACGAGCTGCCGCCATGTTGATGGGATTTGACGTCATGGTTTGTGTCTGTGTACGCTCACCGCCTCAGCGATTGGTCTGTTACGCCACGTCTACTGAATCATTACGTCACAGCCACATGTACGCGTTTCAATCCCCGAGTTGGAACTTCAATAAATGCGACCACATTAAGGGCCGGTCTTACAATCTCCTTATAAGAAAGTTATTTGTAGCAATTAAAATTTATTTTTTACTTAAGCGGGTGTTACACGGAGAAGTAAGAAAAGTAAAAAGCAGAAAGTGAAAAGTAGAGATAGCGTGTAGCTTACGGGACTTTTCACTTTCACTTTTCACTTGTTCAACATTGTCCTACTTTGGAGAGAACTTCTCACTTTTGTTCTTTTCCCGTAAGCTACACACACGCTTTAGGACATGCATTAATATACTTTTTGTATCTGATACTATTAAACTAGCCCCGTTTAGTGCTTGGTTTAACAAAAATAATCGTACGCGTGTTGCCTATTGTGGCCGATAATTTAATTACTTATTATTTTCCGTAGGTCTTTGTTTACTTTGTAAATTGTATAAAAACTCACAATTGTGTCAAAACTCAAAACAAGTGTTTTGTGTAGAAAGTGTCCATGTAAAAAAGGCTCTGAAGTATACTTCACCGATACCGGTTATTTTTAACAACGTAGGGCCTAACCGGTACTCGGTAGTGATTGTATTGATATTTGGGTTTCAAACGTCCCACATTGTTGGAATTTGGCTAATCAGAGACAAGTAGGAGGATACACATTGAAAAGGGTTAAAGGTATGAAAAGGAATAGGGGAGGAACTCATTTCGCCACCTCGTCTCGCACGATTGGCCGAGTCACCCTGGGCCCAAACAGGGAAAGGCGAACACATTGAACAGCATGCTACAGTATAGGAAGGAACACATGCTCTTTTGGACGGTTGTAAAACGTCGTTAAATTAATGCAGACAACACTGTCGCCGAGAACATTTCAAAGTAGTAATTTCCAGTTTCCACGCCGTTTCACGCGAGACGTCTGATTCTTCCTCATTGCAGGAGGTGGCCAAGCCAAGTCGCCTCGCCGTACGTCTCACAAGCCTGGAGAACTCACTGGCTATCGCTCTAGTTGCGCGTTTTAAATGTATAAATGATGGAATAAAAATGTAAACTCAACATAGAGACGACATAAAACTTGCGACGTCATGCTCGCAACTAAAAACGGTTTACTTTAATCCAGAAACAAAAAGCAGTCTCTAAAATCTTGGTAGGACTTTTCTAAGTTATATATTTCTACAATGCTATGTTTTACAAATCTTTAAGCTACGACCTAAGCGACTCCTCTACTCCATATTAAAATCTGCTAGAGACAGGTATTATAGCCCGAGTAGTTTGATAACAACAAGATTTGTGCCAACCAAATAACAAATGCCACAACTATCTCTACTTGAAACGCGGAATAATTTCCAACCGGAACATCTCTCACATGGGCCATACAGAACACTCGCACGTCACGTGGAATATACTGAATGTTTGTACAGTTAAAGTAAGGCTATGCTATGTTATGAGCCCTAGCTTTAAATATCGGGATAAAATTTTAAAATATAAAATGTATATCTGTTCCAGACAATTTCTTATACAACAGATAACTAATAATTACACTACACTTTACATTAGCGTAAGGTCAGTGCACGGACTTATATTATACAACAGTAACCGCGTTTAATATCACAAGTCCATGGTCGTATTGTTAAAATTAAAATTAAGACTATGAAACCGACAATATTATTAAAGGTAACATAGGCCTAGGGATGAAAGGGAATCTTCTCAACGTCTCTATTGAGACCTAGGGGATTGTTTGAACCTGTTTGATGGAGGAAAAGTACAGTGGCGGCTCGTGGGTTTTGAAATGGGTAGGGGAGGGCACAAATCAGTGCCGCCAAATAGCGATCCCGTCATTTTCTTTTCCAACATTTGCAACCCTATCTCTTCAAGGAAATACATTCAATGTCGTGATAACGTTATCCATCCTTTACTTCCTTTAGGGTTTGGACTTTCTTCTTTTCTCGTGTGTTTTTATTTCATTTTTTGTTTCACATTCTTCCTCCTGCAGACCCCCTCCCCCCCCCCCCCCGTTGGCTACTGGAGCGCCCGCTACCCTGCTCCCGTGGGGTGTGCGCCACAGACTACAGCACTCGCTCCGTACTGGGGCTCACGACAAACCATGCTCATTCGTCATGTGAAATCTGCCGTCCGTCTCCACTCACTTATTCACGGAGAAAACGTAACTGCGCATGCGCGGTATGTGTGTTATCGTCTTGGGCTCACCACGCGGCCACGCCACAAAATGCGAGACGCGGTGGCCAGCGCGGACGAAAGCTAAACCGTAACCGTAACGAACTCTGTCGGAGACTTCGGGTACCGCCTGCTGCCTGGAAAAGTCAGCGCACCGCGCCTTAATTTGAATGTGCACATTACTATTACTAACTTTTCGACTTTATATAAACATACCACAAGTCCACAACTCGTAATTTAATGTGAGTGATTGTTGGCGGTTGGCGGGAGGGGAGGGGCGCACGTGCCCCTGTGCCCTTAAGGGCGAGCCGACACTGGAAAAGTATAAGTACTTCTGAGTCGTTCTTTTGTACCCGTGTATTGTAAGTCAGAGTAAAGATTTGTACATGGCGTTCGCCTGTAATTAAAACACAATAGTGAAGCCAGAGCAGGAAATTTTTACACTGGCTATTTAGCTTGTGTACCCTTTGCTACATTGGCCAGTGTAAGAACGGCGAGTTTATTGCACGCACTACTGTTCCTCCCTCCACATTCCAGTGCTGTAGACTGTATAGTGCCTGGGACACGCGTCTCCATTATTGTGTAAATCTTATCTACTCGGTCTTGTATTACACGAGTCGAGTGGACATAACATTGTGTAATCAGTTAGCACATTGTTAGCCGCCTGAGGGCGCACTCGACCATTCCACAGTTTGACCTTCATTAGACGACTCGAAAGTAGGCTAGGTAAAGGAAAAAACTATTTGCGTGACGTATTTAGGCTGGCGTGAACTTGAAGTGTCGGGTTCGACGTTTGGTAGTCTGAGAAAGTGGATGACAATTTATATACTAAGGCACAGGGTATATCTTACTATCTTTGGGCTAGGAGATTCTAACTTAACTTTGGGTTTACACATTTCGGTTGATTGCGATTGCATGCACAAAAGTCTATACAGTGTAGCCGTAGTGTCAATCTTTGAACGTAGACAGAATTGTCAATGGCCATGACCAACAGAATATGGCAGGGTAACATAGATATTAGACATAATCCATTTTTGACACTGAAAGAATTGGTTCAGTGTTAGCTTTGATCAAATGAGTCGCCTGTTCGATCCCCGACTAAACTTCTCCGCTCGGACTTACCTAGGCCTAATTGATGAGACAGTAATTAAAATATACCCTGTAGGCTAACTTCCTTTCCAACTATACGTATGCCTCATGGTACTAAACTCTTATAGGCTTACTTCCTTTCCAACTACACTGTACTCATTGTTGAGTCTCGCTCGAGTCTTCGCTAATTATCGTGGAAGGCGCTAATCGAGACGATGAGCGATTCGTAAATTGTGAACAAGAACGGGTACATTTCTGATAATTTTGAGTTTCGACCATGTATTGTAATTCTGAAAACCTCGAACATTGCATGCGGCCATGACAAATGAGGCTATAGTTCACCTCATCTCTGTTATGACAGAACACAGGGAATATTTTCATTTTCATTTAAACAGTTTCAATGAAAATCAACATACTCCCTGCGTTCTGTCATAACGGGCAGTCTTCCGGTGAGGGGCCTCATTTGTCATGGCCAGCATGAGAATAGCTAGGTTGGGGAAAAAATATAAATTTACACTAATTTAAGTTTCGGGAATGTGTGTGTGGGAAGGGGTGCGGGGGGGGGGACACTACATGCAGTCTGCTGTCTGCAGCTGGGCCCAAGTGTCATACCAGGCTCACGTATGCGATGATTTCTTTTGTTATAAGAAAACAAAAAGGAGGGCCTATTCACAGTAAGTAGGCCTAAGTAAGTATGCAAGCTAAGTTTTATTTCCAGACACAATATTATTATGGCATAGGCTATTACATTATAATATACGTAGGCCTATATGTGATATGTGTACGTATGTGATGACCCCTAAGTTTACCTAATGTCTGTGATGATATGTAGCAATTTACTTACTCCTACGCCCTAAACAAATAGGCCTAAACTTTTTTATTGAGGTGTTTGGAAAGGTGTATTTGCTGTATTTTTAGTTGCTTCTGTCAATGCTGAACTAATCCATATTGAACATAGGCCTAACCAGTAACCACAATATCAAATAGGCCTACCGCCACCAGTATACATAGGCCTAATACGAGTTGATGTAATTGTGGAAAGCAGTAGGTGCTACGGCCAACAAATAGTCCATCCATAGGGGTAGGCCTAGATCAGCAGCCTACATTAACCTAGGCCTAGCCTAGGGGGCCGGCCTAAGCGGCGAGCCTACACAAACAAACAAACAAACAAACAAGCACACACACACACACACACACATGTAGTCGCCCCATGCCCAAATATTAGCTGCGAGTGTCTTAGCGCAGGGCTAGGCCGAGGCCTTCGGCTAGGGAGGCCTAGGCCTAGCGGGCTTTTACACCTGAGCTGAGAACGTTGTGAGCCTGTAGCGTTGTAGAATTTACACTGGCAGATTGATCAATATTCAATAGATCCCACTAAATCCTGTCTACATTCATCCCGCTTGGATGCATATCAGCAGCAGTCCCAGGGCAGGGCCTAGGCCTAGCCTTAGCTTTGCGGTCGTCCAACCTCCTTAACCTAAAAAGTAATTAGCCTAATACTGTAATGATATACATACCTTCATATTATTCTCAACCAAATATTCCGATGAACATAACGTATAGACGACATAAGCTCGTAAAACTTCCCATGTTGTCTTGCTTTTGAAGGCGGCATGAGGATCTTCAAAATTGATGTCCAGTGGGTCTCGTCGCGGACCGTTTTGCACTCCCGGTTCGAACACGGTACTGTTAGCAGTACTCGCGGCGTGCGTAGATTTTAACGTAACAGGGCCAATAGATGAGGTAGGAATATGATTTCGTGATTTTCCCTCTAAATTATTAATATTAATACCGAACTTACGAGATACGCTGCATCTTCCCACAGCTCTCAAAAACGCCATTCCTTAAATGGATTTTGGTTTGTTATGTTCCGCTATTTGTGTTTACGTTTTGAATCACGATAACAATTATGATAAATTTAAATACTTTCCTATCACTATGTTATCGCAAAGCTGATCTGATAAAACCCTTACTCTCTTTCACTGATAAAAAGAAACGTACCGTCCAAAGGTCGAGCTCGGCTAGCAGACTGGCACTGGCTAGAATCGACTGAGATCAGAATGATTTTTGTGGGAACGAAGTGAGTCATTTTACACTTCATGACGTCAATTTTTGAATCACTACACATTTAATATGTCATTGTCCCTGTGTCCGTGAAAATTATATGTTTTAGTAAAATAATTGTGTTTTTATCTCATCTAGTTTGTTGTTGTTTGTAACTAATTTACAATAATTTGACTAGAAAAGTTGGTTGATGAAGTTTGACTTGTTTTCTTACGTCACGCTATTCCATTGGTCTTCACGGAGGTGTGTCTTAAAGTACTCCCTGATTGGTTAACCGGTGAATCATATGTTTTTGAAATGGCTTGTAGGCCTAGGGTAGGCCTGTTCTAGTTATATTGATAGAAGTAAGTAAATAACATAATAACACCGTAACTATACAAATATACCTTTATATAATGAGTAATTAATAAACTGAGACTTCATTCAATTTAATTCGTTATGGAAACTTTTCATTATACCCTTGACACTATGGAATTATGTGAATATTACGAGCATGGGCCCAGGCCTAGGCTAGGCCTAGGCCCTAGGCCCTAGCCTAGCCTACCATAACCTAAAAATAAGACTCCCTCGGAAAGGGCGGAATGCACAGTCGAGTTAAGTATGTAATTTGTTTATGGTTGTTATGGAGTTCGTTCTTCTTATGGAAAATAGCATGTAATAAAACAATTCCATAGTAACAAATCCTGTAGGCCTACTTAATTGACACTTGACTCTGCATATATGGTCCTAGGCCTAGGCCCTAGGCTAGATTGTGCAAATAACGAATAAGTTTGAAAGCAAAGGCCAGCTCTAAGGTAATTACCGGTTAATGAAACAAATAAATTGACACTGCATGTCCTAGGGCTTGGTCTAAGGTCTGTAGGCCCTATGCATAGGCCTAGACCAGACTCAAGCCTTCCTCAACTCAGTCTCTCCTCAGCCTTGCCCAACCACCAATCACGGAACTTCATTGCCATGTAGACGGCTCTGTGATTGGTGGCTATCTGAGGCTGAATGGAAGGCTTGAGTGTGCACCAAGCATTTGGGCCTAAACCTAGGTCCTAGTCCTATTTTATAAATTGCAAAATCATTCCTTAGTCATCCCATTGCACTTGAATATCTTATCAGCCTGGGCCTAACGCTAGGCCTACCAACATTTCACTTAACTTCATCGTACTAGATAGGCAGCTACCTAAGCCTAGGTTTTGAGTAGACCTAGGACCTACAGTTCGTTTATTTCGCTGTTGGTAGGCCCGAGGGTATAGGCTCGCGGAGCGTTTGCGCCAACCTCTGACCAAAGTACAAGTAGGTATTCCCACTCTCGTCTCCATCGGTAATTACCTTCGGTCGTTATGATAATTGACGCAGCCAGACCATCATTATTCCGTTGCATGAGTAGGCCTAAGTGTCCACTAATAGTTAGCGACTCATAAGTCCCGTTGTTTTCATCGTAGAAAGATAAATTTTAAACCAACATTTGTATAATTTCAAGCTCTTTTACCGAGTGCAAAAATATTTATATACCTAATTTCGGAAAAAGTGTTGCGCTTATACAATGGAATTTGTTTTGACAGGTCATCACAATTAACAAGTGAGATTATGAACAGCTCGCTGATCAAAGGTATTTACGGTCGATGCTTGAGTAGAGGGAAGGAATGTCAGGGCTTGGCCAAACGATCCAACTTTCAGACCTCGAAGATCTCTGTGTTATCAACTGGGAGTTGTATTGGCTATATCTCGACATACTTGGGGAACTTTTCAAGTAACGTGATCATTTTCTTGACAAAGGAACTTTCATTTGAGAAAGTTCATATTTTCGTGGAACTTTTAAAAACGTTCTTTGAAACGTTCCTTATACGACCGAGTCGTTTATATCTCCATTCAGCGCCACTAACCAGTCTTCTGTCTTCATTGACAATAAACAAATCTGCTATGCCGGCATAATATTTCATAGTCAAATATTTTGGGTGCCCGGTATTTTTCGATTTCAACCAATAATAGTTTTGCTGCCTGCCGCCATGCTCTAAGACTACGACGTGACTGCACAGTATATCCTCGTGTTGTAACTCGCTGACACACTCGACATTTGGTATTAAAATTATGCAATTTTCTTCCTATTTTAGTGTGTAATCATTCAAGCATTTCCGTGTAAATTCTCTTATACCTTCCTATACGATAATAATGCAACCTACAAAATAAAATCACTAACTGTGTGTTTAGGCCTTTAATTTAAACACAATATAAATTAAAAGAAACCTTTTGAAGGAACGCCTGTGTTCCTTTTTGTGAGGAATGATCTTTTTTAGGATAAAGTTATTTAAAGGAACTTGCACTTTTTAATTGGGCCGGCGCAGTTGGCCGAGGTCGATTAGGCGTTGGTCTAGGAAACCGCGGTCTCTACGTTCCAGGTTCGAATCCTGGCTTGGGCATGGATGTTATCTGGTGTTTTTTCCTCCTAGTCACCCACTCATTGTCTCGATTAGCCTCGTTGCAAAATTATGGGACCTAAAACCCCAAATATCATATATCCTCATTGAACTTTTTAAAAGTTGCTTTTAAGATTGATGAACTGAATCTTTTAAAGTTCCTTTTAAAAAGGCATTTCCCCAAGTATTATCTATGATCAGTGTTTTTTCTTTACAATAGGCCTAAACAATCATTCTCATCATCCATAGCCACGTCCAACTCTGCGTTGGGTCCGCATTGACCATAAGTCTCTCCATCTCCTCCTATCTTGCCACCACTCTGCCCTTTCCACCACATTCCTCCACGTCCAACTTTGCATTGGGTCTGCATTGAACATAAGTCTCTCCATCTCCTCCTATCTTGCCACCACTCTGCCCTTTCCACCACATTCCTCTACGTCCAACTCTGCGTTGGGTCCGCATTGAACATAAGTCTCTCCATCTCCTCCTATCTTGCCACCACTCTGCCCTTGCCACCACATTGAACATAAGTCTCTCCATCTCCTCCTATCTTGCCACCACATTGAACATAAGTCTCTCCATCTCCTCCTATCTTGCCACCACATTGAACATAAGTCTCTCCATCTCCTCCTATCTTGCCACCACATTGAACATAAGTCTCTCCATCTCCTATCCTGCCACCACATTGAACATCAGTCTCTCCATCTCCTCCTATCTTGCCACCGCATTGAACATAAGTCTCTCCATCTCCTCCTATCTTGCCACCACATTGAACATAAGTCTCTCCATCTCCTCCTATCTTGCCACCACATTGAACATAAGTCTCTCCATCTCCTCCTATCTTGCCACCGCATTGAACATAAGTCTCTCCATCTCCTCCTATCTTGCCACCACATTGAACATAAGTCTCTCCATCTCCTCCTATCTTGCCACCACATTGAACATAAGTCTCTCCATCTCCTCCTATCTTGCCACCGCATTGAACATAAGTCTCTCCATCTCCTCCTATCTTGCCACCACATTGAACATAAGTCTCTCCATCTCCTCCTATCTTGCCACCACATTGAACATAAGTCTCTCCATCTCCTCCTATCTTGCCACCACACTCGCTGTTGTACGTCCTTCCTTACGCTGTCCTGCAATCGTTGTCGAGGTCTGCCCCTTCGTCTCGTACCTAATTCCATCATTCTTCTTGGCAGTCTTTCTTTTTACACTCTCTTGACATGTCCAAACCACCTTAGTATTCCCTCTCCTATTCTTCTTAACCATTCAACTCCATATGCCTTCAATAAAAAAAAAAAATGTAACTAGCTTTTTATTATGGTACTGATTCATTAATTGAGACGTTAAACACAATATTAAGTACCACCGATATTTGTTGTCTAGATGTTGACGAAGGCATATATTATCATGTGGCAGTATTGTAAACGCTACTGTTTTAAAGTAGCATGCTAACGCTACCGCTACTTCCGCTTAAAAAGTAGCGCGCTACCGTTCACGCTCCTTTTTTTTTAAAGTAGCGCGCTACTTTTCGCGCTGCTTTTCGAAAACAACAAGTATGACATATCACGCAAAGCTACAAACCAAATAAACACCGTGGTTTCAAGTTTCTGGCAGTATCACACTATTCTAAAAATAATTGTATGCAACAAAGTTTATGCTCATATCATAGTAATTTATTATTGCTGACTGTGTAGAATGTAGATAGATCAACCTAGTATACAAAAGCAGTGTGTTATAATAGTTATATCTGTAAATATTAACAAATTATGTAGAAGGTAAACAGACATTGTAAAATAAATAGAAAACTTTCAAACTCGGGACCATCCGCCCGACCGTAGTCGGCCGTCCGTCCGAAGTACTCAATACTCATCAACCATTGACGAAGATATTTACGACCATGTCAAGTTGGGGTAGGTTTTATGAGTTCAGTATGTTAGGTGACGGTCAGTCAGTGCTCAAAAATTTTGAGCCAGGGAAGGAAAATAAAGTAGTGGCAATTTCCGCTAACGCTACGGTACTTGAAAAATGTAGCATGCTACTAGCTACGCTACCACGTTTTTTAAAGTAGAGCGCTACCATCCCGCTACTGAAGAAAAGTAGCATGCTACTGGTAGCGCGCTACTTTTAGCGCGCTACTTTCCAACACTGTCATGTGGTCAATCAAGCTTAAGTACCAGTAGGCCTTGTTAAACTAATTCAGTCCAGCCCACTTATAACGAACTTGAAGGGAGCTGACTTTTACTTTGTTAAAAAAGACCTTTGTTAAAACAGAACTAATTTACATGTATTTTTGTTTAAGATAAATCATTTAATTACTTTGCTAAATCCAGAAATTTGTTAAAAGAGAGTTCTTTAAAAGTGTAGACTGTATAGCTTATACAGTAGAGTATAGACTGTAGACTGTATAGCCTATATAGTGTAGACTGTATAGACTGTATAGCCTATTTTTGTTTTCAGATCTACAATCTACACTGTTCACACACCAAGCGAGATTATTAACTTGGATACTACTGTGAATTATCAGAAACTCGCATCAACAACTTTCAATACGTGCCATCCAGACTTTGAAGGATGTCCATTGTACCGCCTTCCTTGCAGACTGTAGAAATAGGCCTACAAGTGGCAGTTTATGTGAATGATGTTTTGTGGGACCTGCTGATAGTGTTGTTTGATAATACTAGCAATGCAGTAGTTGTAATTGATCATTCCTCTAATGCATGCATTTTGATGGATCAATCAAAAAAGAAAAAGTTATCGATGGACGGTGGTGACAATATCTATCTCACAAATCAAGAAGGGCTACAAGAGTTGGAAATAAAGCAACCAGTAACACACCTTAGCAAAGTTACAACTCTCCCGTC